>JAXQQM020092110.1:0-39011 GCA_034641835.2 Pinus albicaulis
TTCCATTCAACCTTTAACCTCCATACATGTATATGAAATTTGATGAGATGTAACAAGGGGTCATCACATTTTTCATCTTGAAATATAGGTATTTTTTTCATCCAATTTATCTGAGGCATTTTGTGTGGAAATCTAGGGATATGATCTCTATTCGTTGGAGCATATCTCCTTTGTACCCTTGGATCCATGTTTGTAAATCAGAAAGGGTCACTATATCTTTTCAACCAGTCTAGATTTCTCTACCAATGGAGTCTTTTGGTTTATTGAGGGTTGTGGAGTCGCTAGATGGAAGATTTGAACTTTGCTGTCCAACATCAGCATGATTGGGATTACTCAATGCATTCCCAGGGGAGTCTATAAGAATTAGTGGGGTCAACAGAGCTACTAAATACTAGTGGAGTCTCCATTTGGAGGATTCTTACTGTTTTAAAGATGTAATTGTTGTCCACCATCAACAACTGACAAAAACCAATCTAGGGATGTTTTGGGATTTTCTGAGTTTTCTTTTTATAGTTTTAAGGTTTGTAAGAGTGTCTTATGGCTGAATCATCATTTTGCTAAGATTTTGAAACAAACAGAATCTACTCTTAGCTATCAGTTGAGTTCTCTATGATTTAACAAAGGTTTCTGAAGTCCTAAGTGGTACTTAGTTTGTCACTGACTCAGAAGGTCCCACCGTGATCGCCAGAATGTTAGTGTGGCGATGAGGTGGTAGATTCAGTGGATTTTCTAAGTCAAATTGAGGGTCTAAAGAGTCTTAAGAGGTATTCAAGCAACTATATACTCAGAAGGTCCCATCGTGATAGCCAGAATGTTAACTCCCCGTAATTTGGTAGATTGATTGAGATACAAATGGACAGGGGTAACATTGTTTCAAATACTGAGGGGGGGGGGGGTGAATTAGTATTCCTTTCAATTAGAGCATTAGTTAATCTTCAATTATTATCAGTGTTTGTACAATGATAGCAGTAAACAATATGAACACAAATGTACACATTTTTCAAGGTGGAAACCCACTCCAGGACAAAAACCACCTAATGCTTTTCTAATAATTATTTAATTTTCAACTCCAATTGAAAATAAAGCTCCAACTTCCTAGAATCTAGAAAAACATTCTTCTCCAGCTCCCACTGGATGGATGCTCCAATGCCCGAGATTATTTAGTAGTCAATTGAATGGATTCCCCAACACCCAATGAGCTACAACTCACCCTAGCACCACCCTACCACCCTATAGAAGAATAAAAGAATAATGGACTCCCGTACCAGGGAAAATGGTCCACTTTACAATGATATAGAATGATGTAGAAGAAAAATATATACTAGACCATAACCCCAACTTTCATACAACCACCTAATGATGATCCTAGACCTCCCAACACTACCTCTTCAACCCTTGGTAGATAGACACTAGTACAATTTGTACAATAATGTATTTACAATGACTAAGTACAATGATACCTTTACAAAGATTGTATGCAGTTCTGCCCACTTGAAGACTTCATATGATGAACTTATTGAAGCTGTTATGCACCTTGTTTGCTGCTCTTTTCATGATACCCTCTTATGCACCTTGATTTTATTTTCTGCCGTAGAAAGTATGGTCCTTTGCAACCCTTGACAACACATGATCTAGCTTTTTCTTGCCTTCTAGGAGCTCAATATTGAATTTGGTGTATCTATGTCATTTCAGATCTTCAATATTTGATTTTCACTCCTATAGTATTCCTCTGAGTCATCTTTCCAATGCCATAAGTCTGACCAAATTTGGATTCTTGAAGAGAGAGTTATACCAAATCTCTCACAATGCCCTAATTATGGGTTGTTTCAGCAGAGCGCACTTGTACGACATGCCACGTGTCACTGTTTCTTCATTTGTTTCTGAAATTTATAGAGAAACAATTAAATACTATGCACTATCTATCACTTTTTACAGAATTCCAATCCGATACTCAGAGAGAGAGTTATGACAAATTTTCCAAGGTCACTTCTTTGCAATGAATTTTAGGAGCCTGCAAAAACCCTGACTTACACAGATCATATCTCCAAAGATATTGCGCACCTTGATCTAAAATTTTTACCGCAGCTTCCTCAGGATTTCAGCTTCACCTCATAAAAATTTCAGCTTCTGAACCTTCGTAGAAAACAAGGTAGAGAGAAAATGCCAATATGACCTGTTTCATATGGCCGAATCCCATACATAAGGAGGAAATGAAGATCACAATTTATATGAATGTTTAAGTTGAGAGCGGCTTCAACAAGTGAACGTGGGATGGATTTTAGGAGCTTAAAAAATATTAATTATGAATTTTCAATGACCCATGCCCCAACCCCATGGGGTTTTAGCCCACTAACTAGGGTACAAACTTCAAACATGAATATCTCTCAAACCATGAAGAATTACAGGGTGTGCCATATATCAACAGAAACATCTCGAAAAGTAGAAACCATCAAAAGCATTATTGACCCAGAATATATTAATTTGGTAGGTCAAAATTCCCATGCAATATTGGGTTAGCCCCTGGTGTTGCTTGGGTTGACATCAATGACAACCGTTGATCAACGATCTCCCCCTTTGGCATTGATGGCAACACAAGTTCTCCCCCTGCGATCATGACACCTCTTCCTACAACATTCTCTCCCCCTTTGAAATCAATGGCAAAGAGTAACTCCCCCTGAAACACAACCATCCTGTGGACCTGTACACACTTCCACTCCTGCTGACATACAATCGTCCTGCAGACCTGTACACACTTCCACTCCCGCTTTATATTCTTGAAAAGGGAAAATATAATGAGAACTGAGGAGAATCCCAAGCTTTTGATGAAGATATTAAAATGCTTCACAAGGTAAAGGTTTAGTAATGATATCAGCAATTTTTTCTTTTGTACAAACATACTCAAGTTTGATATTCTTTTCAACGACTTGTTCTCTAACAAAATGATTTTTGATCGGAATATGTTTTGTTTTTAAATGCATGACAGGATTCTTGGAGATGCTGATGGCACTAATGTTGTCACAGAATATGGGAATAGGCTCACTGAATTTTACTTGAATATCTTGCAAAGTTTGTTTCATCCAAAGAACTTGAGTACAACATGATGCTGCTGCAATGTATTTTGCTTCCGCTGTAGATAACTAGATTGAAGTTTTCTTTTTTCTCAACCATGATACGAGACAACCACCTAGATAGAATGTTGCTCCACTAGTACTCTTACGATCATCAACGCTTCCTGCCCAATATGCATCTGTAAAGGCTTGAATAATGAGATTTTTACCCTTGGGATACCACAAGCCATATTCTTTTGTGCCCTTTAGGTATTGAAGAATTCTTTTGACAGCAATAATATGTGATTCTTTTGGTGCTGCTTGGAATCTTGCTACTTGTTCAACTGCTTGCATAACATCTGGGCGAGAGGCTGTTACATATAGAATACTACCAATCATAGATCTGTACAACTTCTGATCCACATCCTTAGATGACTCGTCTATGCTCAATTTGCAACCTGTTACCATTGGATTAAGGACGGGTTTGAAATCTTCCATTTTGAATTTCTTGAGCATTTCCTTGATGTACTTGGCTTGACATATAAATATTCCTTTCTCTTGCTGAGATATTTGAAGCCCTAAGTATGTTAGCTCACCAAGTAAAGACATCTCAAACTCACTTTGCATATTTGTAGAAAATTTATTACTTATTCGATCATCATTGCTACCAAATATTATATCATCCACATATACCTCAACAATTGTTAAATTATTTTTATCTATTTGTACATAAAGATTGCTATCAACAATACCTTTCTTGAACCCTTGTTGACATAGATATCCATCAAGATGAGCATACCATGCTCTGGGAGCCTGCTTGAGACCATATAGAGCCTTCTTTAACCTGCAGACATAGTCTTCTTTTTGTGATATTAGAAAACCTTCAGGTTGTTCGATGTAAACTTCTTCTTATAATTCTCCATTCAGAAATGCTGACTTAACATCCATTTGGTAGACTTTGATTTTTCTTGAACATGCATAGGCGAGAAAAATTCGGATGGCTTCCATTCTGGCAATTGGTGCAAATGTTTCATCGAAATCAATTCCTTCCACTTGTGCATAGCCTTTTCAAACCAATCTTGCTTTGTTTCTGGTAACCTGCCCATCTTCATTCAATTTGTTCCTGAACACCCATTTAGTCCCAATGATATTTTTATCTTTTGGTCGTGGAACTAATTCCCAGGTGTTATTCTTCTCAATTTGATCCAATTCTTCATTCATAGCTGCTACCCAATGTTCATTTTGGTTGGCTTCCTCAAAACCACTAGGCTCAAAGGTTGCTACAAAAGCAACGTGAGCTTGTTGTGATGAATGAAGCTATCGACCTTCATTTATGTCACCAATGATTTGATTTGATGGATGGTTCTTTTGAATCCACTCTTTTGTTCTCCTTGAAGGAGCTTCTTGTTGTTGTTTTGGTATATCTTGATGATCATTGTTTACTTCTTCCTCGTTGATAGTTACTTCTTGTTCTACAATTTTATCTATGTCTTTTTCAGCCTTTGTCTCAAGTTTCAAAGATTCTAGATCTTCATCATTACTCGCTAGAACACCATCTTCGTCAAATGTAACATTTATGCTCTCCACTATCTGTTTTCGTCTTAGATTATAGCATTTGTAGGCCTTTCTTTTGCGTGAGTAACCAACAAAGATACGTTCATCAACACGTGATTCAAACTTACCCAAATTTTGATCTTCTCTTTTGATATAACATTTGCTTTCAAAGATTCTGAAATATTTTACATTAGCTGGTTTTCCTTTCCATAATTCATATGGAGTCTTGTTGCAATTATTTTTGAGAAGACTTCGGTTGATAATGAAGACTGCCATATCAATTGCTTGAACCCAGAATTTTTCATCCAATTTTGAGTCCTTCAACATTGTTCTACCGATTTCCTGTACAGTTATATTCTTTCTTTCAGCAACTCCATTTTGCTGAGGTGTTCATGTTGTTGAAAATTTCCTTTTTATTCCATTTTCGTCACAGTATTGCTGAAATAATTTTGAAGTGAATTCTCCACCATTATTTGATCTTAAACACTTTATTTTCAAATCAGTTTCATTTTCAACCAAATCCTTATAGATCTTAAAGCACTCAAATGCTTTAGATTTTTTCTTTAGGAAACTGACAGTTGTCATCCTAGTATAGTCATCTATCATTAACATGAAATATAATTCTCCATCTAAGCCTTTTGTTCTCACAAGACCACATAGATCAGTATGTATCAATTCCAATGGATGTGATGAAAAGTGTTCTTTTGTTTTAAATTGGACTTTTTTCTGCTTGCCATGCCGACATGCCTCACATAGTGTGTTGGAAGGTTTTGAGATTTTCGGCATTTCTCGTACTGCTTCCTTTTTGCTTATCCTGACAAGATTTTCAAAGTTTATGTGACCCATTCGTTTGTGCCATAACCAACTTTCATCTTATTTAGCTAGTAGACATGCTTTAGTTGCTTCATCCATAACATATATGTCGTTTGGAGCTTGACTTGCTGTAGCCACAATTTTACCATACCTGCCTTTCCTGATTTCACATTTTGTGGAGTTGAATAGCATTGTGTGTCCTTGATCACACATTTGTCCAACACTGAGCAGATTGTGATTCATGTTTTCAACCAATAGAACATTCTTGGCTATAACATATTTGCTTCCGAGAGTGACGGTACCTGATCCTATAACATTTGAAGATCCATCATTTCCAAAGGATATGGTTCCATCCTTCTTCTCTTTCAGAGATACGAATTTCCTTCTATCTCCATTCATATGCGTTGAGCAACCACTGTCAACATACCACACATCTTTCCTTTTTTTAGCCTTGAGAGCGAGAGCACAATTATCAGTCTTCTTCTTCTTCCATGTTCGTTCATTCTATGGCTTCGAAGATTCTTCTGGAGGATTTTCAAGTCTACATTCTCTGGCTATGGGTCCAAAGTTCTGACATTTGTAACATTCCAAATTATTTCTTAAATTTTCAAATCTATTGGTGTTTTGTTGAGCCCTAGGAGGTTCATATTTGAAGAATCTTTTGGAATTGTATTGGTTCATAGGGTATGTGTGACATTCTACAGCTTTATGACCAAATTTTCCACATGAATAACAATAGCCATGAAAAATATGTTGGTACCTGGATGAAAATCTTCGTCAAGGAATCTTCTTCCAAAGATGTGCTTGCAAATCTTGTCCAATGAAGTCTTCATGTATGTCAGATCTCATAGGTTCATTGTATTTTTTTGTAGAAGGTCCTACTTCTTCTTCTTTGTAACTGAAGCCGGTTCTGTCATTGTAAGATTGTTGATTTTTGATGAGTTCTTCCAATGCCCTTGAGATGTTGGCATAGTTTTGGACAGTTTTCCCTTCTTCACTTCCTTACGCAACGAGACTACTTCGGATTCTAATGCTTCCCTTTCTTGGTTGCTTTCTTCCAACTTCTTTTGAAGTGACTCTTCAATACATTTGTGTTCTTCAACCTCAATTTTGAGACCTTGAACTTGTTCTTCAAGAGTGTTGGAACGGATCTTCTCAGCATTGAGCTCTTTTATAAGCTTGATCGCCTCCTCATAAAATTCTTCTATGGTCAACCCTTCTTCTTCATTGTTCGATACTTCTTGTTTATTGTGCTTGGCCATAAACAATAATTTTTCATTGGCTTCTTCTTTGCTGTCACTTTCTTCATCGGATGAGGAGCTATCTTCTTTAGAGAGAAATTTCCTTTTGGATCCTTTATTTTTTCCTTGCTTTTCGAATTTCTTAAAGCCTTTCTTTCCTTTTGAGTTGCCATCACTTTTGTTTAGACATTTTGCTACGAAATTCCCAACCTCACCACAACCGAAACATATCAATGGAAGTTTACCTTTGAATTTTCCCTTACCAGGTTTTAGTTTTCTCATAAAGTAAGCATATTCTTCATCTGAAAGACCTTCTCCATCATCTCCCTTTTCTTCACACTTGCAAGTGCATGTCATTTCAATTGAAGGTTGTTTGTCCTTATTGGTTTTCTTAGATGCAACGAACGCAGTTTCTAGATTTGAAGTACCCTTTTCTTCATCAAGTCTCATTTCATATGCTATGAGAACTCCATGTAATTCTTCCTTGTTTAGTTTGTCCAGATTTGCACTGTATTCTAAGACCGATACCTTTGGGTTGAATCTCCCTGGTAACGTTCTAAGAATCTTCCGTATAATAGTCTTCTCATTAATTGGCTCTCCCAATCCTTCCAGAGTATTGGTTATTTCATCAACATATTGGAAGTATGCAGCAATGTTGCAATCTTCTTTCATTCTGAGTTGCTCAAATTTTGCTCTATAGATTTGAAGCTTTGCTTCTTTGACATTTAAGTCACCTGCATATATATTCTCAAGCTTGTCCCATACATTTTTGGCGGTTTTACAACCCAACACCTTATGATAACCAGATTCAATAAGTCCATTGATAATAATAGATACCTCTATTCACCTCACATTAATATGTCGACCCGAGAGCGTTTTGTCAAAGAAGTGACTCAATCCGAGGCTCATTCGTCGGAGTAATGCTAGTAGTACGGTGCTTTAAGAAATACAAGAGTAAATGGATGTAAGCGAAATCAAATTGCTTTAAAAAGTAAATCACACACTCGTAACTCAACAACTCATCGGTCAGGGTTCGATGACCGATAAACCATCCCTTCGAGCGATAGAAAAAGAACTCAGGCATAGATCACAAGCACAGGAGCTAAACGGTACTGATACTGCTCACTACGGTCTTAGATCATCTCTCACGACAAACCAACAACTGCAAAATAAATGAAACCGACCTTAAAGAAATAAGAGATTAAACTATAATTACCGGATAGGAACCGACAACTCCCTAAAATAGGACGACAAATAGTGCTAAGTCCCGCGGGTTATAATCAAACTCAATCTATACACTCTTTGCAGTCAAGGAACATTCTATCATTCTAAAGGCGAATTACACAAATCATATTAATGGAACAGCAATAACGATTAATGAATTGTGGAACAATACTGATTCAGTAGAAACGCACACAACACAAATGTTAATATAACAGCTCTGTAACATAACAGTAAGGATATGCGATTAACTCTTGAAAGGACTAATAACGCAATGCGGAGTTAACACACAAGTCTAGCTGTAGAAACTTCAATGATTCAAACTTGAACAGAGCATGTAATATGAACTTGTAAAGCATATCAAATAATCAAATAACAGTAATAACAAACCACACAGAAACGAAGCTGTAATGGTACAGAAGCAAGTGTCCTTCGGGGCCGGGCCCTTAGCCTCCAAGGATACACCGCTTTAGGTTAACGCAGATGCGAAGATGGAATAATCACCAGTCTTTCATTAATACATTGATCAAAAATACATCGAACCAGTTCTCAACAAAGTTGAATAACCAAATTGAATGTTTTACAAAAGATTACATCAAACGTATCTTATCTCGCCATTCTCTGTCTCTAAACTAACAGTACTTGTCTCTTTTTATAAAAACGATGGCGGAGATGTCCAAGCAATTAGATAAGTAAAGCAGCGATCCCTTAGGATCTTCGATCCTGAGGGATTCGCCAAACAGTTAACTTTCATCCGGTCTTTGCTATTGCGCTGAGCTGGTGTCCTCTCTCTCTTGCCCGAGCCGATTCTCCTTGATCTTGTCTCCCTATGTTTACGTTTGGTTCTCATCCAGAGGAACAGCGGTTATCTCCACTTCGTTCTTATCTTTAGAGCAGCAACCCTTCGTTTTCCTCTTTCCCTGTATAGAAAATAACCATTATCAGTGGCTAAGTTATACATATCGATTTTCACATGTTTTGTGATAGTTACCTATGACTTTCTAAATCCATGATACAAAAGGTTCACAAATTGTATTAAAAAGTCATTAAAGTAATCATCAAAATCATACCTTTTCAGTACTCCACACACCCCCCTGCTTACCTTGTTTCATGTCCTCATGAAAACATTGTAGTTGACATGTAATGCAGTGAGAGAGTATGTTGGAGAAGGAGTTTCATGCGGAGGCCTACAACCATGTTGAGTGATTAAATAATCAAAGAACTGACCTGCTTGCCCCTCAGGCATATCATACAGGGCCTGGTATCCATGTGCTGGATGCCAAATAATTGGAGCGCGAAATCTACATCCTAACCAAGATGACCCTGCTTTCAGAAGGCTCTGGCCATAGAGATTCAAACGGTCAGCAGCTAACTCAAAGTTCTCATACTTAAATGGCTCTCTGAGCTGGATGTGTGGATCAGAGATTCGATATCGAAATTTGGCTGCATTAGTGGCCAAGTCCTTAATCGAAAAGAAATACTCTAAACCCTCTTGAATGAGTGCCTCATGCATAGGCCCTAATGTTACAATGACACCTGGAGTCCTTATGTGGTTTATATGAGCTGTCCATAACCGTACTGGGTTCCTAGGCTCAGCCCTAACTCTTAAATCTAGACCATTTTCTTGACTCTGAAAGGTATCATAGGCTTTCAGCCACTTAATCTGGTTAGCTCCGAATGAAATGAATGCTTGGAATTGAATATCACCAATGGAGGGACCGGGGTTCGATTCAGTCTCCTGACTTAGCACAAGGTCATGTAAATAGAGTTCACACAACAACCTCTGGACTTTTACTCCATAATGTCTACAACAGTCGATAAAATCATTGACATTGTTGATCTGTATAGGGGTGCCTGCCTTAAAAGCTTTTATTTGTAATTGTAAATATCGTTCTAATAGAAACAGAGCATAGTTTTTAGCAGGAGCCCTACATGCTAAAACATTATTATATAAAGAACACAAGTCATTCATCTGTTTGATAGTAGTATCTAGTTTATAAGTTACTTGTGTGACTTCCTCTTGTTCCTTCATCCATCCTTCAAAAACCTGTCTTTTAGATTGACTGACATCCCTTAGTTGCTGCTGCAACTCTTCATATTTCTCTAGCGGAACCGTTTGCTCTTTAAGTTGCTCCATTTCTTGCCGTGCTTGTTTCACCATCTTGTGCAAGGTTTTTGTCTTTGGATCTTTTCTCCATGCATCAGTAGAGGCCGGGAGTTTTACCTGAACCTTCTTGTTACGCTGTTTAGAGTTCAGGACCCTGATTACCCCTGAGGGTGGTGCCTCCGTCTGAATTTCCTTATCATCTTTTTCTATCTTAATCGGAACGGTAGTTGGAACCTCCGAGTCTTGGAAAACAGGCTGCTTGCGGGCCCTCTTTTTCCTCTTTACTTTCTGGTTCTTTTTCAAAATCCTGATTTGTTGCCTGAGCTGTGTTATCGTGTTTAATAGTTTAGTCCGTTCCTTCCTCAACTTCTTGATTTCCATTGATTCCTTTGAAGGAACGGCAGTCTGTTGATGATGAAATGGATCATGACCAGTTGCTACCTCTTCCTCCTGAGGTTCTTCCTCACTGCTCTGCTCCGGCGGTTCTGGTGTATGTACCTCAACTGGTTCTGATTCTTCCTCCTGGGGTTCTTCCTCTAGATTCTCCTCTTGTGACATGGGAACAGATTGTTCCCGTTCGATATTTTCTTCTTCTTCATCATGCATGGGCATGTTCTCTTCTTGAAATTGGTCGTGGGGATTCTCTGAGCTAGAAGGTTGACCGTATTTACTCATATTGGCTAGGATGGCGGCCAGGTCATCTTCTCTTAGTAAGTCCTGTAATGAACTATTCTCCTGCTGTCCCATTTCTTCTTCCTGTTCAGTTTCTGCTTCTTTTTCTGTTCCCGCAGGCTCGGGTACTTCTTCTTCGGGTTGCTCATCTTCAATTATTATTGGTTGGCTGGTGCCTTCCTGAAGCTGTTCCAGCCTTTCCCTTATTCGAGCCAACCGGGCTGACTTTCTGGGTTTGTTTATGCTTCCTCTCATCTGAGCTAACCGAGCTGATTTCCTGGGTTCCTCTGGTTGCTCGGGTGAATCAGCTACATGCTTTCGCTTTGCGGATTCTTGTTGTAATTCTGGTTGTTGCGATGTACTAGCAACATTTTCTCTGCGTTCTGCCTGTTGTTCTGGTGTGTTTATAGAACGTCTGCGTCTCAGGGATGGTTCTGTCGATTTCCCTTCAATCAGTGCAATGAGTCTTTCCCAGCTGCTCTGCTGCTGGGTAAGACTATAACTAACAACAAGTCGAATTAACCCGTGGTGACTAACAATTGCCTCTACGTGCTGTGCCCTTTTCATACTTTGTGCAGCATCATGTAATGACGAATTTAAGAGTGCTGGTAAATTCACAGAACATTTCTGTTTTAGAACAACTAAAAGTTTAAGGTGTCGTGGTCTTACCACGTCTTTTCTTCCTTCGCAAGTAATGTAGCTCTGTATTATTCTTGCTAGCTCTGTCCAGGGTTCGCCTAGGGTCGCTGGCAAAATTCCTTTCCCTTTGATTGTCAAATGCTGGCCTTCATCTTGGAAGATGTCGATGACCTTCTGTAATCGTTCCTTTTTGAATGTCCATACCGGTCCGGTAGCTGATAGTCCTGAGACTTCTGCAATTATGGCATCAGTGACCGCTATGCGTTTCCCTCTTACTATGGAGTGGTCTTCTTGTAAATTCTGTAAGAACTCCATTGCTACTGTCTCATTACCCTCCTGTAAGCGATTGAAATAGTTCAACCATCCTGCCCTTTCCAGGATTTCTCGGGCAGCAGCAGAGATCGTTAGCTGTTGAGGCTCACTATGAATTGCCTTGCCCCCATGATTTCGCTGCGATTTCTAAATGGAACAGCAAAAACGTTTTCGGTTTGAAACACAGAGAGCAGGGTTTCGCAAAAGAAAACACAGAGTATGCAACAGTGTAGCAAAAACAACTTGTGCGAAAAAAATAAAAATAAAAATATGCCATGCCGTGAAACCATGCCAAACCGTCGTGAACCAGATTTTCCGAATGATGAATTGACACGTAACACAGGGAATGATGAGGTTAACCTCCCCCCCCCGCAGTGTGATAGGCTGTCCCAGCCGGCAAATAATGGAGCGGCACCCAGTCTGTAATCAAGTCAGAAAGGAACAGCATGTGAATTTATGCCATGTTGAAAAGGGACAACAGATTACCGAAATCGAGGCGGAGGATGGATCGCGTGATATGATTTGAGGCTGCTGTGTTATGATTTGAGGCTGATGGATAGGCATGTATCGTATTCGCCAATCTTAAGCGGTCATGGTCACCTCCGTTGCCATGATTGGTAATGATAAATATTCATGCGGTGTATAAATCGGGAAATAACATGTGATTAATGCCTAGGATAAAGAAACAAAAGAGTGTTAATATCTTACCTATTGGCGTAAGCAAGGTGACTTCGATACCATTAACATTACTCTGCTGCCAACAGGTGTTCATAACCTTGGCAGAGTTGTTTTTCACCCCCGGAACCATGATCTTGTGTGTATACTTAGGACTGTTATTATGTCAGAATGTAGACCATTATGCTGGCTTGGTGACCAGTTAACCATAATGCCATTCACGAGGAAAGAGCGAAACGTGGGCAGGCCGGCTCTTAATGAGACCTCCTGTTCCAAGGTTTGTTTATTTTGATACACCTTTTGGACCATATCCCTGGTGTGGTGGCCAGAATGGGAATGCCACTTCACTTCCCTCCTCATGATCATGGTAGGCTGGCTCTCAATGAGACCCCCTATACTGCATTTGACATTTGACATGTTTTTTCTTTTTCCTTATTTATACACAAAGGGTGGTTCAGCACTCCTTAAGAGTAGGAATGGTGGAAGAAGTCTTATTATCTCAATAGGAAGATTTAAACTCTTTGCCCTTATTCCCAAATATTAATAAAAAGATTTTAAGGGAATCAGCATGATAAAGATAACCAATCAGGGCAAAATTAGTAAAACCATGTCACAAAAGGTAAGAAATAAGTATGTCTTTCCATCTGTCCTTTTATTAATGCAGAGCCTTATAGATAGAGCGATTTATGGTTGGCAGATTTCGGTATGTTGTGTCTTTATATTCATCGCATAAATGCATAGCTGAGGCTTGAAGACTAGAAAGAAGACGGGAAAAAGCATCCTCAATTTAAATCATCAAAGAGATCAAAAGTATGCAAATGGTGTTCCGTTGAAAAAGCAACAACGATGGATAATAGAAAAAGGAACAAAACTGCAAATGCCGTTCCTTTTGGGAAAAGGAACGGCAATCATACGAAACACTCCATATGCCATTCCGTTGAAAAAGTCAGCACAGAAATAAAAGAACGCTGTTTTTTTTTTTGAAGAAAAAGGAACAGTGGTAACCAAAAGGAACAACGATAAGCGTAACAATATCGTTTTTCTGAAAAAGGAACAGCAGAGATCCGAATGCTGTTCCTTTAGAAAAGGAACAGCAGAACAAGCAAAACCAATATAAAAAACACACATATGCTATTAGAAGAGCAAAAATCAAACTTTGTGGAAGAAAAAGGAACAGCAAAATGACAAGAATTATTCAAATCAAACTTGTGTACAAGAATCACTCAGAAACAAAAAACTTTATGTACAAATTGCAAAAAGAAATAGACCCTTAATGAATTGCAGGTGAGGAAGATTTCTCTTCCTCTCCTAAGATCTCCAGATCAGTATCTCGGCGTATCTGCTGGCAGAAGGATTCCCGAGTAAGTGGTTTACGGTAGAGACGGACTCGATGACCATTTACCTTAAATGCATATCCAGAACCGTCAATAGTGATTAGAGTAAGAGTTCCATTGTCATGTACCTTCTGGATTTCGTATGGTCCCAACCATCGAGTCTGAAGTTTTCCAGGGAAGTCCTGAAACCGAGAATCGTATAACAAAGCCCAGTCTCCCCCGTGGAAGACTTTATTCTTAATGAGCGCATCATGCCATTTGGCTCTCTGCTGTTGAATTAATGCTGTATTTTGTAGTGCAGAGAGTCGAATTTCGTCTAATTCATTGATCTGTTGTAGTCGATTGAGTTGTGCCTCAGTTAAGTCTAGGCCAACTTCCTGTGTTGTACGCAGTGTTTGGATTTCGAATTCTATGGGAAAAATAGGTTGTTTTCCAAACACTAGTTGATAAGGTGAGTAACCAGTGGTGCTCCTCCATGTGGTTCGATAGGCCCAGAGTGCTTCAGGTAGTCGGGTAGCCCAGTCACGCCTATGTGATGCAATAGTTTTCGTTAGGATTGATTCTATTATTTTATTGCTACTTTCTACCTGCCCATTCGCCTGTGGGTGATATGGAGTAGTGATCTTATGCTGGACATGATAATTGTTAAGTGTTGCGGCTAATTTATGCCCAACAAATTGTGGTCCTCCATCTGTAATTATTTCCCTAGGAAGGCCATAACGGACAAATAAAAGAAACAGGAAGTGTATGACAGAGTCCTCTGTGGCTCTTGGTAATGCTTCTGCCTCAACCCATTTGGTGACATATTCTGTTGCCACCAGAATATATGTTTTTTGATTTGATGAAGGGTTGATGGGTCCAACGAAATCCAGAGCCCACCGTTCGAATGGGTCAATGACTAACTGTGGTTTCAGAGGCATTTCATCAGCTTGACCAGGTCGTCCTGCTCGCTGGCAACTGTCACAGGCTTGGACGAACTTCTTTGCATCTTTGAAGATCGTGGGCCAGTAATATCCTGTCTGCAATACTTTATGTCCAGTCCTACGCTCAGCGAAGTGCCCCCCACATGGTCCATCGTGACAGGCTTTTAGGATGTCAAAGATTTCATCCTCTCTAACACATCGCCTGATATGCATGTCTGCTCCTGTGTGAAACAAATAACCTCCAATCCACGAAAGTCGAGAACTTTTCTGAATAATCTGCTTACGCTCATTAGGAGTTAAATGTTTTGGTAATTTACCTACTGCAAGGTAATTGGCAACATCAGCATACCAGGGCGTTTGAACAGCAACAACAAACAGGTGTTCATCCGGAAATTGATCTTCCACTGTTGCTGCATCGCTTGATTTTGGTATCCTTGAAAGAAAATCGGCTACAGGGTTTTCTTTGCCAGGGCGGTCCTTGATTGTGATATCGAATTACTGCAATAAGATTAACCATCGAGTTACTCTGGCATTTGTGACAGGCTTATTTGCTAAATATTTTATGGCAGAATGATCTGTATACAAGATAACAGGGTAGCCTGTGATATAATGTCTAAATTTATTGACAGCATGTATTATAGCTAGAAATTCTTTTTCAGTAACAGTGTAATTCAATTCAGCAGGGGATAAATTTTTGCTGATGTAATATATAGCATATGGTTTTTTATCCTCTTCCTGCCCAAGGACTGCACCAATGGCTGTATCTGAGGCATCAGATGATATCTGGAATGGTAGGTCCGAGTTTGGTCCTCGAAGGACTGGGGCTGTGGATACAAGCTTCTTTAGATCCTCGAAAGCATGGTCACATTTGTCTGTCCAAAGAAAATCAACGTTACCAGTCAGTGCATATAAAGGAGCAGCAATGTGTGAATAATGCTCTATGAATCGTCTATAATAACCTGAAAATCCAAGAAAACTGCGTACCTCTGTTTGAGTAGTAGGAGTAGGAATAAGCAAAAGTATTTGGATTTTGGCCGGGTCTGCCTGAATGCCGGCTGCTGAGACATAGTGTCCTAGGATAAGTCCTTCAGTCATCATCAAAAAACATTTTTCATTGCTTAGGCAAAGCCTAGTAACAATGCAGCGTTGTAGGACTTTCTCTAGGGTGTCTAGAGCTGGATCGAAGTCATCTCCGTATGGTGTAAAGTAATCCATGTAAACTTCAAGTCCATCATTGATTAAATCTGCAAAAATACTAAGGATAGCCCTCTGAAATGTGGCAGGAGCATTACATAAGCCAAAAGGTAAAACTCGATAGGCAAATGTTCCCCAAGGACAAGTAAAGGTAGTTTTATCCTGGTCTTCAGGGGCAATCTGAATCTGATTGTATCCACTGAAGCCATCCAGGAAAGAAAAGAACTTCTTCCCTGCTAAAGTGTCCAATACTTGATATATGAAAGGAAGAGGAAAATGATCTTTTTGTGTTGCCTTGTTAAGTTCTCTATAATCCACACAAATTCTCCATTTCCCATTCTTTTTTGGTACCACCACAAGTGGAGAGACCCATTTACTATCAGAGATAGGGTAGATAAAATTCACATCTAAAAGTTTCTGAAGTTCAGTTTTTACAACATCTTTTAGATGGGGATTAAGTCTCCTTTGCGGCTGACGCACAGGTCTGGCATCTTTTTCTATGTAAATGTGATGGGTACATAACTGGGGATCAATTCCTTTCATATCATGGTAGTCCCATGAAAATGCTTCTTGATATTTTGTTAACAGATGGATGAGCTTTGTTTCTTGTTCCGGTGTGAGATTAGCATTGATGTTTAAAGTTTTCCCCGGTGCAATTTCCACAGTTTTACTATTTGCAACAGAAGTGACAGGTATTATTTGATCATGAATATCTTTCAGGGGATCTTCTTCTAACTCATTATCAAATGTTGCTTTTATCATGTGACATTGTGTGCGAGGTTCAGTTTGAGTAATGAAATTGTTAATGGCATCGTCTTCTGTTTGATCTTTGAAATCAAGTGCCTCTTGTATAGTTAATGGAGATCTAATGTTATCAGTAAGATATGATACAGGGTGCTTATTCGTTTTAATCATTGTGACACTTGGCTGTGCTGGAGGATATAGAACTAAATTTTTGCTATTTGGTCCTCTGGTTATGGTCATATTTCCTTGCCGACAGCCAATGTAGGCATCGGCAGTAGCGAGCCAAGGTCTACCTAAAATTAGCGGGTGTCCATCAAGTCGGGTTTTTGGATTAATTATCAGGAAATCAGTTGGATACTCCCAGGATTCTACAGAGACCATGACATCATGTAGAGTGCCCTCTGGTCTAACCACGGATCGGTCAGCCAATTCTAACAGAGTAGAGGTGGGTTCTACAGATGTAATGCCGAGATTTTGGCAAGTTGTGGTTGTTAAAATATTAATTGCAGCCCCTAAATCAACTAAGGCATTAGGCAGGGTCTGGCCATAAATTTGAACAGTTATAATTGGATTCCCGGGGTCTTCATATTTAAGGGGTGTTTCTCTTCCCGACAATAGGTCAGATAAGGTGCCAACTACTTGGACTCTTGGATTGTTTGTTATATTCCTCCTTGGTTTCTTTATGCACAACTCTTTTATGGTTTTGGCGTATATGGGAATGTCTTGAATAGCTTGGAGGAATGGAATTTTTATGTACAAGTTTTGTAATTCTCCCAGAATGTCAAAGTCAGGGTATTGTATGGATCGAGGTATGGCTAATCGTTCTGGGAACGGAGGAGAGGATGTGGTTGCTTGATTATGAGTTTGTTACTTATTTACATCCTCTTGTTGTGACTGATGTTCTCTGGGTAACTGATCTTCAATATGAACTGTTTTATCTCCCTCAGTTTCAATTATACGCCCAGATCTTAACTGAAGGTCGTTGCACTCTTTTAAATCAGGTCCTGGTTCTGGTGATTCTATGATTTGAATAGATTGGACCTGCCTGTTGTTTGGATTGGGATCGGGTTGGGCTGGGAGTTGCGGCCTCAAGTTGGACTGGGGATTTTGTTGTAAAGCTGGCAAAGTAGGTTGAGGGAGCGGAATCGTTCCGGCTGGGTGGTACATCGGTCTTTGCCAGCTTGTCTGCCAGGGTGAACTTTGTGAATTAGAGGGGGTCCATTGTGAAGGATATGGGCCATTTTGCCAATATGGTGGAGTGTAAGGGAAATTTGGCCAACCAGTTTGGCTTGTTTGATTCAGCCATGGATTTGGAGAGGGAAATGATTGTGGTGACCAGTTTGTAAATGGGGTTTGAGATTGATTTTGCCACATACCATATTGTTGAGCATTATACTGTGGGTTTTGAAAGAAAGAGGTTGGATCCGGAAACATACCAGGTTGTCTTGGCTGCCACTGGCGGCGCTGGTTGATTGAATTCACCGCTTCTGGTTCTTCTTCTGCTTCCTTATATACTGCTTTCAATCCTGGAAGTGAGGGGCAACTCTCCGTAAGGTGGTCTTTTGTACAGATGGCGCATGTTTGGACTTTATCCAGAGGGCACTCCTTGTGGCTGTGTTTTTTTCTGCAACGGGGACAGAAGATTGCCATGTTCTGTTCTGCCTCCAGCTGCTTTTGTTTAGCCTGCACAATATCAAGTTGTGTAGTTAGTGTCCCCATAATATCATTTTTAAAATTTTCTAATAAATTTCCAATTTCTGCACGTGTTACTCCTTCTGCTGATACTTTGTTATCTCTTGCAAACCGATCATATTCTGTCGGTTTTATTCTTGTGCTGCCTCTCGAACTCCTGATACATAAGTCAAGGATGTCAGTGAAATTCTCTTGATAAATATCCCCTTTGCCCATAATGTTTAATGTTTCAATCCATTGTTCCTTCATGCCCCTCATTAATGCAGTTTTTAACACATTATCAGGTAAAGGTAGCAATGCATAAGGAGATCTTTGTAAATTATACTGAAAACGTTCCACATACTCCTCTAATGTTTCATTTGGTCTGGCTATCATTTGAAATATTTCGTCTTTTAATTCTCTAGACCTACAATAATCCTGGTATTTCTTTAAGAAGGATTCTTTTATTTGATCCCAATTGTTGATAACCCCACCACCTAGCCCCATAAACCATCTTAAGGCAGCCCCTTTCAATGTAGAGGGGAATAATTTCAATTTTTGGGGATCGGTGGTGTAATCGTACCCCCGACATAACACATCGAATTCGAATAGGAATGCATCCGGATCCTCTGATGTGAGTCCATGAAATGGGGGGATATGCTGAAGAGGGATAGCTTTCATGGGTGCATTTGCTGCAGAATCCACTATAGGATATTGTAATGTAGAGGTTTGAGTGTTTGGCTGGTTTTGAGCGTTTGGTTGGTTTTGAGCCATGGGATCGAATATATGCCAGTAACCTTCTGGGATATCTAGGAGTGTATTCCTAGGTTGGTTGGGAACGGTTTTGACAGGGATCTTTTTAATAGCGCTTCCTTTATCCGGAATAATGGGAATACCAGGTGTTTGAGGAGATTGAATCTCTTCAACAATGACTTTCGCGGCACTCTCCTTATCTGTGCTATCTAATGGCTGATTTGTTTCAAGAGGAGATTTTGGTTCCTCGGTTTCCCCTGTTTCTCCTTCTCCTTCACAAAAGTTGCTAGAGTTCCCTTCCTGCAATAATTCTGGAGTGGAATTTTCAACTTCTTGAAAGTCCTGCTCCTCAGTTTGACTATGCACCTCGGCACAGGCTACAGATGGTGATCCTGTGGCCTGAAGGGAACTAGTAGGTGGTTTAGAAGTGTTTTTCTTGAAACCTACTGATGGCTGAGACTCTGTTTTCTTATAGATTTCGTCTATGAAGGTTGTTCGGCCAAGGGTCACCGGCCCCTTAGCTTTTTCAGGTTTGGATGAGGGTTTGATATTTTTTTCTGGTTTTTTCTGCTTAGTCATGCACTCAAAAATAAACTACGAACTGCTATTCAAACAAGCAAAAACAAATCTGTTAGGAAAGCGGATAATGAGCAGGTCTTTTACATGCTCTGCACGTAGGTTCTTACCTTCCGTTTTTAGGATCCAACTCCTCCCTAGCAGGCTTGTACACTACTCTGAAAAAGACAAATGGCTTCACTCTTTCCCCGGCAACGGCGCCAAAATGTAGAGCTATAAAAAGGGTCTCTTTCACCTCTATTCACCTCACATTAATATGTCAACCCGAGAGCGTTTTGTCATTACAAGGAGTGACTCAATCCGAGGCTCATTCGTCAGAGTAATGCTAGTAGTACAGTGCTTTAAGAAATACAAGAGTAAATGGATGCTTAACTGAAATCAAATTGCTTTAAAGAAGTAAATCACACACTCAGGAAACTCAACAACTCATCAGTCAAGGGTTCGGTAATGATAAACCATCCCTTCAGAAACTGATAGAAAAAAGAACTCAAGCATAGATCACAAGCCTGGGAGCTAAACAGTGACTGATACTGCTCACTACAGTCTTAGATCATCTCTCACAGCAAACCATCAAATGCGGATAAATAGAACAGCAAAGGAAATAAAGGATTAAACTATAATTCTGAAATGGAACAGCAACTCTAAAATAGGACAGCAAATGAATACTAAGTCCCGCGGGTTATATTCAAACTTAATCTATGCACTCTTTGCAATCAAGGAACACTCTGTTATTCTAAAGGCAAATGACACAAATCATATTAATGGAACGGCAATAACAGTTTGGGAATTATGGAATAATACTGATGCATTAGAAACGCACACAACACAAATGTCAATAGAACAGCTCTGTAGCTTGACAGTAAGGATATGCGATTAACTCTAGAAAGGAATAAGAACGCAATGCATAGTTAACACACAAATCTGGCTGTAGAAACTTCAATGATTCAACTTAAACAGAGCATGTAATCTGAACGTATAAGCATATCAAATAATCAACTAACAGTAATGAACAAACCACACATAAACGAAGTTGTAATGGTACAGAAGCAAGTGTCCTTCGGGGCCGGGCCCTTAGCCTCCAAGGATACACCGCTTTGGGTTAACGCAGATGCGAAGATGGAATAATCACCAGTCTTTCATTAATACATTGATAAAAAATACATCGAACCAGTTCTCAACAAAGCTGAATAACCAAATTGAATGTTTTACAAAAGATTACATCAAACGTATCTTATCTCGCCATTCTCTGTCTCTAAACTAACAGTACTTGTCTCTTTTTATAAAAACGATGGCGGAGATGTCCAAGCAATTAGATAAGTAAAGCAGCGATCCCTCGGGATCTTCGATCCTGAGGGATTCGCCAAACAGTTAACTTTCATCCAGTCTTTGCTATTGCGCTGAGCTGGTGTCCTCTCTCTCTTGCCCGAGCCGATTCTCCTTGATCTTGTCTCCCTATGTTTACGTTTGGTTCTCATCCAGAGGAACAGCGGTTATCTCCACTTCGTTCTTATCTTTAGAGCAACAACCCTTCGTTTTCCTCTTTCCCTGTATAGAAAGTAACCATTATCGGTGGCTAAGTTATACATATCGATTTTCACATGTTTTGTGATAGTTCCCTATGACTTTCTAAATCCATGATACAAAAGGTTCACAAATTGTATTAAAAAGTCATTAAAGTAATCATCAAAATCATACCTTTTCAGTACCTTGTTCATCCGCGGTTGATGTAAATCCATTTTGAACGAGTGTCCCATACTTAAATGACCTTGCGCCCGAAGATAGACCTCCATTCTTCCTTTCAGTGCATAATTATTTTCATTGAATACAGAGGTACACCATTCTTGGTATGCTCACGACCTCCTTCCAATTGTTAAAGCTGCGATTGAAGGAACCAAGCTGATACCAATTGTTGGAAATGCGAGAGGGGGTGAATCAGTATTTCTTTCAATTAAAGAAATCATTAGTTAATCTTCAATTATTATCGGTGTTTTTACAATGATAGCAGCAAATAAGAGGAACAAAAATGCACACAGTTTTTAAGGTGGAAACCCACTCCGGGACAAAAACCACCTAATGCTTTTTAATAATTCTTTAATATTCAACTCCAATTGAAAATAAATCTCCAACTTCCTAGAATGTAGAAAATCATTCTTCTCCAACTCCCACTAGATGGACGCTCCAACGCCCGAGGTTCTTCAGTAGTCAACTGAACGGATGCCCCAACACCTAATGAGCTACAACTCACCCTAGCACCACCCTACCACCCTATAGAAGAATAAAATAAGAATGGACTCCCGTGCAGGAAAATGGTCCACTTTACAATGATATAGAATGATGTAGAAGAAGATATCTTCAGACCATAACCCCAACTTTGATGACCATACAGCGGGATAGACAGTACAATTTGTACAATAATGTATTTACAATGACTGATACAATGACTGTATGCAGTGCTGACCACTTGAAGACTTCATATGATGAACTTCTTTCTGCTGTTATGCACCTTGGTTGCTGCTCTTGTCATGCTACCCTCTTCTGCACCTTGTTTTTCTTTTATGCCGTAGAAATTCTGGTCCTTTGCAATCCTTGACAACACATGATCTAGCTTTTTCTTGCCTTCTAGGAGCTCGATATTGAATCTGGTGTATCTATGTTATTTCAGATCCTCAATATCTGATTTTCAGTCCTGTAGTAGTCCTCTGAGTCTTCTTTCCAATGCCACAGGTCTGACCCAATTTGGATTCTTCAAGAGAGAGTTATACCCAATTTCTCACACTACCCTAATTATGGACTGTTTCAGCAGAGCGCACTTGTACGGCGTGCCACGTGTCACTGTTTATTCATTTGCTTCTAAAATTGATAGAGCGAAAAGTACAGACTGTGCACTATCCGTCACTTTTTACGGCATTCCAATCCGATACTCAGAGAGAGAGTTATGACGAATTTACCAAGGTCACTTCTTTGAGATGAATTTCAGGAGCCTGCAAAAACCCTTACTTCCACAGATCATATCTCCAAAAATATTGCGCAACTTGATCTGAAATTTTTACTGTAGCTTCCTCAGGATTTCAGCTTCACCTCCTAAAAATTTCAGCTTCTGAGCCTTCGTAGAAACAAAATTTAGAGCGAAAATTCCACGATGACCTGTTTCAGATGGCCGAATCCCTTGCCTAAGGAGGAAATGAAGATCACAATATATATGAATGCTTAAGTTGAGAGGGGCTTCAACAAGTGAACGTGGGAGGGATTTTAGGAGCTTAGAAAATATTAATTATGACTTTTCAATGACCCATTCCCCAACCCCATGGGGTTTTATCCCACTAACTGGGGTTACAAACTTCAAACATGAATATCTCTCAAACCGTGAAGAATTACATGGCGTGCCATATATCAACGGAAACATCTCGACAAGTAGAAACCATCAAAAGCATTATTGACCCAGAATATATTAATTTGGTAGGTCAAACTTCTCATTCAATATTGGGTTAGCCCCTGGTGCTGCTTGGGTTGACATCAAATCAATGACTTAATGATGATATTTCAACACGTTGTTCCTTCATGTTGATGTACTTTTTACCATGGATTAATAAAATGGCTCAGTGATTTTATCGGCATCCATTGTGTACTATTTGTGGATGTGTGTATATTTCCATTTATTTTGCTGCTCAAGTTTATTTCTGCAATTTTAGTTAAATATCCCGTTTGGGATATTACAACATATAGGAATTTGTATAGTGTCAAGAAGAGCAGGCTTGAGCACTCAAGGGCAAAGACAATGGTGTATGTGCACACCAACCTTCGTCTTATTTACAGGCAGAGGGATGAGTGGTTGAAGGGAAAGACAAAGATGTGGGATGTCTTTCCTGATGCTATGGGTCTAGACAGCAGTGTTGAGTTGGCATTGGCCAACTTGGATCTCAATGAGCTAGTGCTAGAGCTTGTCACATTTGATGATGGTGATACTGTAGAGGGGTCATCCTCCACACCAGCAGATGCAGAGATGACTTTGGATACAGAGGAGGAGGATGCAATAGATAAGAGCAATGGTGACCATGATGATGAGTCCAGTGATGTTGATTTTGATGATGAGGATTAATGACTCATGACTCATGAACTACCTACTGCCTTGAGGATTTTTGACTTCTAGTTGTTTTGTATTTGCTATTTCTTTTGGCCATTGGCATTGTACTACCTATGTAACACATTTTGATTACTTAATGAAAAAACTACAGTATCTTGTCTTTCTCCTATTGGATCATCGATGAATATGTCACAATTGTATTTGTATGCATAATGTTACTTTGTATCTTTGTAAAACTTACATCTAGATGAAGATCTAAATTTGTATGAATTTGTGTAAGAAACAATATATATATATATATATATATATATATATAACGTGTCCGGACGTGTCCCGTTCCCGGGGCACCGTGTCCATGTCCGACATCGGATCCTCGTGTCCTTCGTGTCCTATGTCCCCAATGTCGTGTGACTTAGGATATGAGTGTCCGATAGAAGTTATGTACCTTGTAACCTGGGGTGAAAGTCTCCTCGACCATCTCATTCTTTTTGTGCATACCACTTGCCTCTCAAACTGGCCTTGTACTTCTCCACACTACCATTTGTAGCATACTTGATCTTTTAAATTGATCTAGAACCTACAAATGATTTGTCTTCCGGCCCCTTGGCACTACCTCCCAAACATCATTCATCATGATAGAGCTATACTCTTCTACCATGGCATCTACCCACACTTGATGTTGTGCCGCCTCCTAAAAGTTGGAAGGTTCTGCAACCTGAGTCACCAACGCTTGGTACCTGTCAGGTTGTCTGCACTGTCTTTTGTTCGTCCTAGGAGTTCCAATAAATTCCTCTGCATTTCTCAATGTTTGATGACCTTCTCTGTTGGCTCATCCACTGGTGGTGGGAGGTTCAACCAGCTCCTCCTCATCCTATCCTACTCCATGTGTTGTTGATTGTGAGACTTCCATGTGCTCTAAGTCTCAAATTTTGCAAGGAGGCTTAGACACATGTATTCCAAAATACCCAGAAAGCGTTTTGGTAAATTCCACCAGGATGGGGTTTTATTAAAATAATTAATTATTTTTAATAAGATCCTAAGTCTAAACTTAGGGAATTAAAATAATTAAAGT
This sequence comes from Pinus albicaulis, assembly GCA_034641835.2. Taxonomy (NCBI): domain Eukaryota; kingdom Viridiplantae; phylum Streptophyta; class Pinopsida; order Pinales; family Pinaceae; genus Pinus; species Pinus albicaulis. Next base: position 24,630 of record JAXQQM020092110.1, read on the forward strand.
ATATTAATAGAATTGGGTGTGAAACTTCTAGAAAAAGATGAAGATCGAGTCGATATGATCTAAGTTGTTGATTATGTTTTTATCTGGGTCGTTGGTTATCCAACAAGAAGATTATAAGGCCTTCTGATGTGTTAGGTTTTGGTTAGCATCGATGTGGAGATGCCACGGTTCTTTGTGAGGGCCCACACCTTGGGCACTTCTGAGACCCGTAAAATCGTTTGGAGAAATTCCACCCAGAGTGAAAGTTATTCAAATAATTAATTATTTTTAATGGAGCCTAAGTTAAAACTTAGGGAACTAAAATAATTAAAGTGAATTAATATAACATGTGGGTGAGAAGCTTCTAAGTGACGAGGATCAAGTCTGTTTTAATCTTAGCCGTTGATTAAATATTTGATCACGACCGTTGATTCCTCAACATGAAAAGTATAAAGGAAGGCTTGAGGATTTGTTGGCGAACACACACACGAAGAGCAACACTTGAGCAGCATCGAAATTCTAGGGCGTGGTTTGCTGAGAATTTCAGAGTGAGCTTGCAGTGCAGAGAGGGGCAGTTCGACAGTGAGACTTCAATGTAAGGCCGAGAATACAATTGCAGAGAGGCAAAGCAGCACCGGGAGAGACAACACAACACTAGAGATGGTGACGTAGGCCCAGAAGGGTGACGTAGAGCCAGAAGGGTGACACATTCATTGAAGAGGCAATGCTGGGGTTTCTTTGGGGCAGATTGGTTCACAAGGAGGGTGACACAACTCCTAGAGGAGGTGACGCAGTCTCAACGTGGAGCTTGCTGCAGCCATCACTGCATAGCACTGGGGACAATGCAATCACGTGTGGGGTTTCTTCATTCAACAACAAGATCAACCAATATATCTGTCTCCGGATAGAGGTACTTTTGCTAGGATGTTCTCTATTGGGTGAGCTGGATTTGGCACCCTAGATTGTATTCATAAATCTGCTTAATAATAAAACCCTCATATCTGCTGCACCTGTTTTCCCACATTCGGTTTTTTTGGGGACGTTCATCCAAAAATAAGTGTCCTTTGTGTGATTGTCTCATTTATTTTTCAATACTTAATCTGTACATTGGTGTAGGCTGCTTAGTATTTGCATTAATATTTTATTGAAGTATTCAGGAAATAACTTGTTAAATGGAAAATACAAGTAGGTAATGCAAATCAGTTAATTGCAGTAGGATTTCGTTTCTCAGAGATTCAGTCTTCACATGGTATCGTAGCGTTGTGTTAAAATTGGACAACTAGGTCCAAACTCCGAGTTGTGTTGCTCAGATGACGATCCCAATATTTTTATTAGATTCCTCTTTCGGAGAGGTGTAAGATTGATCTAAAGATCATCTCGATCGGATGAGCAGAACATGTACTTTGAATTTATTCCACTTATGTGCTAGGTCGGCCTGGAATAAAATATAGACTTAAATGTCTTAAAGGACGTGTCACACACCCCCAAAGATGCCTATATATTGGAGAGACTTGGAGTTCATTAGACACACAATGTGTGGAGGATTTTCTTCTCTCTTGATGGCGTGGGAGCTGCGTTCTTGATTCTGCGTATTTATGGAGTGTTCTTTGTTTGGGTTGTTCTGGGGTTATGTGTGACACGCTTGGCTGAATGACCTATTGGAGACTTTGCTGGTAGAAGCATCCTGCTGATCGCCGTAACGCCACCATTCATCATCTCTGTTTTGGCTTGTCTTCTATTGATCTATTAGTATGTTCTATCTGCTTCAGTATTGTGCCCTAATCTGAAATGGCATAGAACATGTTTAGAAATTAACATGGTATCAGAGCTTTAAGGGGAAGACAATGCCCAATTTGTGTATGCTATTTCCGATGGATGGTTTGGTCTCTAATCAAGAATGCCGCAGGCCTTGAGGCCTCACCAAAGCCCGGCAGATTAAGGAGGGCCGAGGACTGCTCAAGGGTATGCTGGCTAGAAACAACCTTCATCACCCGCTAGGTGTCATAAACTTTAGTGTCAACAGGATTCAGCCTCTAAGGAGCATTTATGTGCCAAAAATTAAAGGGTGTTAGGGACTGTAGTTCATGCCCTAACCAGTCCAGATTTCCAGCGTGAAGCAAACCCTAAAACATGGGTTGATTCATGATGATTTAGGGCAGCGGATCTTTGGCCACATTCGGACACAGCAGGAGAGGTGAGTTGAGCATGTTTATATGTTTGCATTACGGACTATCATCTCTGTTCAGAGGGCCACATAACTGAGCTTCTATAACGTCACAGTCAGGGACTATTACAAGAGTCATGAAACTTTATTTATTCTAGCCACGGTCAACCTACAACACGCTGCTTATGATCGAAGGGTAGTGAAGGCTGAATCAAGGTGTTCTTAGACCCTAGGTAGGTCGCATTCAATTTCATATCAGATCTATTCATCGAGTGATTTGTGATGAACATGAAGGCAGCGTTGAAGGGCCGTTAGTTTGAACATGAACCATTGTATCTTGGAGCTGGATTGGGATCACTATGATACCCTAACTAAAATCAGAAGTATGCACAAAACTGTTGAGCAGCCCACGACAGTGGGCAACAACCACTACAGTTATCTCGAACCTGCGATAGTCATATAAAAGGGTTTCGATTACAGTCTGCAACAAGTCACAGACCTCATGAACAGGTCTACAGTTCGCTCGGACAGACCTTACAGATTGCAGACCTGTGAAGGACAGTTTGATAGTGGGCTCATATTTTTTTTAATTGATTGCATGACACCTAAACAAGGAGGTGTCGCAGCATCGGGCTGAATATTTTGAGCAAATTATTAAAGCGCCACCTGTCAAATTGATCAGCGTATCTCACTGCGACTACTTAGTTGAGGGCCGCATTGTATTCAAGGGTCGTCTGTCCACCATGATTTTTGAGGACGATTATAGAGGTCGTATTATCAAATTTGAAGGCCCTCGGACTGCGTGGAAATGGATCCTTCATTTCTTGTTAAATAATCTTCTAGTTGCATCTGTTATTAGCAACTGAAGGTGCTACTCATAGCTTCTGCAGCGTACAGGATTCCAAACCATTCACAAATAACTTCTGCAGCTGTGGTCGTTCAACAAATGTCGTTGAGTTTATGCACTTGTAGACCATTCTAATACTGGCCAACTTTAGGTCAGCAATGAGAGAGAATGATGAATCCCAAGTTGAAGAGAGACTCTGCGCATCTCCACCATAAATCTACACCGTGGATGGTGTTTGGCACTATCGTATCGACGGAAGTTGGAGAGATTTCAGTCGGCGTGAGGTAGTTCATGATGCAGGATTAAATTTATCGATTTCCACGTCAATTGATTTTTTTAATGTCCGTGGAGCCTCTCATCAAGCGACGATATCATCGGCAAAATAAACGCGATTGTGGCTGGTTGTTGTTTCTCTGGTACAGACGTGAATGCTGAGCATTCAGACGTCACAGCTAGGCCAACGAAGAAGTCACAGAATTTAAGGAGGCTGAGAAGGAAGAGTTAAGGGAAAATCTCAGGGTTTTGGTTGAGCTATAAGAGTTTTGGATCATCCTCTTCAAATTCTAAGCATCAACAGTCATTCAAAATTAAACCTGCAGTGCATTAAATTGTAATCTCGGTGAAGCTTTTAACCTTGGAAGGACTATTTTTTTTTAAAGTCTACTAGAGAAGGCTCTGTGATAAAAAGTTCATATTTTTTTTAGAGATAGCTACAGCATTTGGAGCATTTTCGATAAGTGAAGCTTTGGACAATGAAACTTTTGGATGCCTGAAGTATAAAGCTACAGGACTTCAGACTTTTGCAACCTCAAACCAAGCTTCAGCACTTCAGACTGTCCTTATAATCTGAAACTCTGACTGTCTAGTGGAGCTCAAACACCTACTTAGATCTGTGTCATTCTGTGGAGCAACTGCAACAGTTCGAATTAATGTAATCACCCATAGCCCAAGGCTCAGACCTTTGGTGTCAAGTCTTAAAACAATTCAGAATTGGTCCTATATCTGTGTTATAACACCTTTGGAGGCTCAAACCCTTGACTACAGTAATCCTGAAGTGTAGTGACAGTTCAGTAGTGAATCTTTGGTGGCTCGGTGAAGGATAATATAACTATGGAGTTGTCACATCATTGTAAAGTTGCTTCAGTGACTTTGTTATATCTCTGTGGGGACTCAATTTTTGGAGCCTTGGACAATCACGTCTTTGGAGTCTTGAACCGTCAAGTATTTGGAACCATGGTCGGCACAGCCTGTGAAGTTTTGGAAAAATTATGTATATGACACGTGTCAAGATGTATGACTGTATATGATATATGCATGACAGCTATATGACAGAGATGACGGTTATGTAGCCGCAATCTTGAGGAGTTAAATCTATCATTTTATGTCACTGTCATCATGACAATGACATAAACAGTCACCCATGTTTACAAAATTCATAATAGCAGTAAGCTTGTGACAGTATCAGTCTCACATTACAGTGTAATGATAAACTTGAAGTGTGAACTGAGAAGTCTTTGCAGCCTTCAGTCACGTCGTTGGAGTCTTGAACCATGATCAACAAAGCCTATTTGGATGGCTTTGACTGTGGGAGAATAAGACCTCTTTTCCAAGTTGGTGCCTGGGATGCTCTCATTTAAAATAGATGTTTTCTCTCGAGAGAGAAGTTGGCATTAAGAGGGAGAATACATATGTATATGCTCTTGAGCTAATATCATTGTTGAACGAATGAAGATCCTCATGGCTCAAAGTCATATGGCTTCAGAGGGGGAAATTTCGAAAGAAAACCAAGAAGCCATATAAATACCAGGAGTATCTAGCTGCCATGAGTACAATATGAGCCTAGACCACAGATCAAAGCTGTTGTCACCTCGATATAAGATCAAGCATGGATCTGATGGGAAAATGTGTTGCCTGAGACTTCTCTAGGAATGCATTGATTATTATCGCACCTATAATCTGTTATTTCCCTTGCTGCTATGCAAGGACAGAATCTTCATCAGATGGATGTAAAGACCGCTTTTTGGCATGGTGCGATAAAGGAAGAGGTGTATGTAGAGCAACTTCTTGGGATCAAAGTCCAGGATCGGGACACCCATGTTTGCAGGTTGAAGAGAGCCCTCTATGCGCTGAAGCAAGCACCCAGAGATTGGTACGAGAGGATAGATAGCTACCCGATGAAGCTGGGCTTCACTCGTAGTAATGCTGATCCGAACCTTTACTTCAAGGTTGATAGAGAGAAGCCTCTCATTCCGGTGTTGTATTTGGACGACCTCTTCCCGATTGTGTGTCACCCTCTCATTCATCAAACAAGGCAAGAGGGAGCTCTACCGCGAATTCGAGATGAAGGACCTGTGACTGATGCACTATTTCCCAGACCCGGAGGTCTCTGGCAAGCAGATCCCTGGCGAGATTTTCCTTTCTCAAGGAAAATACATCAGAAGCCTTCGGCAAGACTTGATATGGTGGACCGTAACCCGTGTCAACTCGAGCAATCTCAACAATAAGAAGTCCGTGTTAGAAAATCCTACTGAGTATCGTCAACTTGTAGGGGCCCTGATGTTCTTAGTGAACACCCGTCCAGACGTATGTTGTGCAGTGAACACTTTGAGTCAACACATGGTTGATCATAACATTCACTGGGTTGGTGCCAAGAAACTCTTGAGATATCTCTGAGGCATGATAGACCATGGGCTGAGATACACCATCGGTGGTATGGCACCTGATATACTATTACCTCCAACTAAGTGTGGTGGTGGATGACTGTGAAAGAGCACATCTAGATGCTACTTCACATGTAGATCTGCTTCGGGCAGGAATCTAAAGTCGGCAGTCTTGAGCACCGCTGAGGCCGAATATATTGTAACATGTATGGCCTGTTGTGAAGTCACCTGGTTGCGAAAGCTCTTTGTGAGCTGTTCGAGCATGTGCTAGATGCCACCGTTATCCTTTGTGATAACCAGAGGGGGATTCATTTGTTATAGAATCCCGGGTTCCACGATTGATCCAAGCATGATGATGGCTGGTACCACTTTATCTGGGATATGGTACAGCAAGGCGCCGTAAGGCTCGATCATATAGGAACTGATGAGCAGGTCGCGGATATTCTCACAATGCCCTTGGGGAAGGTCATGTTCCTAACCTTCCGTGAGAATCTTGGAATCATGGAACGACCCTATTTTGAGGGTCCTATTGGACGATGAGCTCTGGGAGCTCCAAGGGGGTTTTGGGGATAGCTTTGGTGCTATAAGCAACCACAAGGCTAGGCTTGCCGAACCTAGTTGGTGTGCTTCTACCCCACCGTGATGATATTGAGATGGTTTACCTCTCTCTGATCTGTGCCCCGTATGCATCCTACCCATGGAGTTTCGGACTCATGGGAAGTACCTCTCATTTGGCCAATGAAGTGGGAAATGTGAATAGAGATCATAGCAAGACCGATGGACGCATCGGAGATTGTCGTACTCTCTATGTCTAGGATGGCACGTGTCCAACCACTTGATCTGGATCAAGTCTAGCGAGGTTTCGGACCTCCAACTGACTTCGGGTCAGTGAAACTAACTTCGGGTTAGTATATGACTCTCTTGAGTCCTAGTGAGGTTTCGGACCTCCAACTGACTTCTGGTCAGGTAAACCAACTTCGGGTTGGTATGAGACTCTTTGTGAGTCCTATAGAGGTTTCGGACCTCTGGGCTGAATCTGTCAGCCGGGTATGATGTCTTTGTGATTGACCCACTTCTGTTCTGAAATAAAGAGGCCAGCAAAGCAAGTTACGGCGAGATGACGCACGATGTTTGGATTGCACTAGTGGACGGAGTTCTCCCTAGTTGAGAGGGAGTGTTAAAATTGGACAACTAGGTCCAAACTCCTGGTTGTGCTGCTCAGATGACGATCCCAATATTTTTATTGGATTCCTCTTTCGGAGAGGTGTAAGATTGATCTAAAGATCATCTCGATCGGATGAGCAGAACATGTACTTTGAATTTATTCCACTTATGTGCTAGGTCGACCTGGAATATAATATAGACTTAAATGTCTTAAAGGATGTGTCACACACCCCCAAAGATGCCTACATATTGGAGAGACTTGGAGTTCATTATACACACAATGTGTGGAGGATTTTCTTCTCTCTTGATGGCATGGGAGTTGCGTTCTTGATGCTGCGTATTTATGGAGTGTTCTTTGTTTGGGTTGTTCTGGGGTTATGTGTGACACGCTTGGCTGAATGAACTATTGAAGACTTTGCTGGTAGAAGCATCCTGCTAATCGTCGTAACGCCACCTTTCATCATCTTTGTTTTGGCTTGTCTTCTATCGATCTATTAGTATGTTCTATGTGCTTCAGTATTGTGCCCTAATCTGAAATGGCATAGAACTTGTCCAGAAATTAACAAAATGATTCTCTAAGGAGCTTGTGGATAAACCACCTAGAAATGTCTTCAATAAAGGAGGGTTCAAGGGTGATAAGAATCTAATGGTTATGAGAGAAGGTATCAACAAAGCGTTGGAAGCCAAGATAAGAGTTACAAATGTTCAAGTACACTTTCAACCAACCCCAATAAATTAGAGAAAAGTTATTATAAGCTAGGATTTTAAACCCCAATAAATTAGAGAAAAGTTGTTATAAGCTAGGATTTTTATGATATGCAGATTTACGTCATGCAAAAGCATATAACAACAAAGAAATAGCCCCTAAATGATGAGATCAACAAAGAATTGAAGGCTATTTAAGAAGTAAGCAAGGGATATGTCAACTTCAGGTTTTTTTTTAATGGGTAAAGATACATAACACAACAATATAAACCCGAGACGTCAACCTTAAATCTGGGGTGAAAGCATGCAATAAATGTTAAGTTTTGCTTTTCAAGTATTAATAAAAGAAAATTACACCTAAAGGACAATAACATATAGGAACAAAAATGTTATTAAATGCAAATTTAAACCAAACCCTAACCCTAGTCACTAGAGAATAAAGGAAAGAAAGAAATTTGAAGAGGTGATCTGACAACTAGAATAGTGCCCCCATTCAATTGGGCAATAAAGTCAAAGATGGCGAGGAAAATGGCGGGACTTGGATGAAGAAGGTGGAAGACCAAATAGCTTCTCTTAGAAACCCTAGCAACTTCTTTCGGTAAGAGATTTAAAATCAAAGGATGCATGCAACAAGTTCCTTTGATGGATTATTGAATGAAAAATATTGCATAATATGTAGAAACAAAATTTCATGAAATATTTTGAACTTTTTGATATGGCACAATAGAAACCCTAATTTCATAAAATAACATGCAAAATGGAAGAAAAATGACAATAAACTTACACTGTTCAATCAAGAATCACTTCATCAATCCAAAGATAGTCTCTCCATTCAAAAATATACCTCCCAAGACGATTAGCTCCATTAATTATCCATTGTGACCAAGAGAAAAAGAGAAGACAACTAATGCACACCCACTCAAAAGAAGAGAAGAGAAGAAAATGCATTTGATGATGAATAAGTGAAAATGACTTCCCTTTATTTATATCAGGGCAACCAAGTCATTTTTCACTAATTGACAACAAAAAGCCCTAAAAGTTTGCTTGAAGCATTTAACTAGGCTAAAAGGTCACAAGCCGACCTCAAGATAAAATATACCATAAATCCTCCACGTGTTTGGGAGGAAAGGCTCTCCAACATGACATCATCCTCCAAAAATGGGGACCTCCATCAAGCGACAATGTGGGTCCAAGAGTGCACCTCATTCCAAGGCACATCATCAAAATGCATGGGCACATCCCAAAATGACATCCCAAAATGACATCTCCCTAACTAACACTTCATCATCAAGAAGGCTCACGTCACCTTCCTAGGGCATGCATAGGTGAGGTGGCAGCCCTAAGATCAAGCATTAGCATCAAAAGATGGTGTGTTAGCCCTCCCAAATCATTTCAAGTGATCTCCATCATCACCTCGGCTTTGGAACAGGGCAATGTCCATTAAACACATTCAAGGCCAGCCTAGGAGCATCCTAGGACCTGGGCACATCATCCATCAAGCCAACGACTTGGATTATTGGCTCAACATTTCAGCATCTGGAGGTGTAACAAGGGGCATACAACTATGTGATGGCTCCTCAAAGCCCAAGGCTCATCTCATGAAGGGAAACATTGTGGCTGCAGTGTCATATGTGCTCTCAAAGTTGGGCTAGAGCGGTTAGACGTCCTCTTCACTGTGCTAGAAAGGTGTCAAGCCATCCCTTAATGGATCTTTGATACATGTGTGATGAACCACCTAAAGCATACTCTCAAAATCAAGTGAAATCAACACCATTAGGGACAAAAACCATTAAAGTATTATAGTGGACAATATTTATTGTTAGGGGCACAAAATACTTCATACAAAACCTTGCCTTCAAATGTCTTTCTAGCTCATGATTTGTAAACAAATCACCACACTTATGTTAGGGATGACTATGCAATTAGCCCTATAAGGTGCTTCCAGCCCCTAAAGGAAAGGACATTGCATAAATGGACCCATCAATCCATAGATGCATGTGATAATTGTGGTCACTGAATGGGAGAGACTTCAAGGAAGATGGTCAAAGCCATGGTACTAGCTAAAGGAGGTCTAACATCTTGAGTATAACTGATGATAAGAGGGAGTAATCATGGAGGTATGAGTTACCCTTTCCTCGACCTGCTTTTTCCACCCCTCTATTGCGCCTTTTACTCTAATAATTTTTGTTTCTTTATTGCATAGCTTAGGTGAACCAACTTGCTTTATGGTTTTCCAATACCGCTTAAGGCTGTAGCAATTTATCGCTCATCGAGGTTGGGACATTCATAAGTTCCTTTTTTTAGATAGAGCATGGAATACATAGGAACTAGGTCGTGGCTAATAAGGGAGGGTAAAGCTCATGCTAGGCTTTTTCCCATGTGTTAATTATATGTCCCAACCATCTTTTGCATTTTTCATTCTCTTTCAATCATGGCTTTTCATGCTCTCATCTTTCTTTCAACTTCATCAACCTCTTAGGAAAATTTTCAAGGCCTTGATTCAAAGATGAGGATATGAGGTGCCAGTCCCAATGACCAATGACAATCAACCCAAAAAATGGAGGTGGATATATGGGGGGCATGGGAGGTGGTAAGTATGGATTACCTTGGGCACGCTATATCAATCAATGCCTCCTATTAGTGCCCCTCCTAACAGTGGAAGAAGAGGGCCGCAAGGGATGTCACGCTAGACTAGGGGCAAAGGATAATCTCCCTGGTGAATTATGGAAACAAGGATACAATCACAAGCAGTCAATCATCTAGCTTGGCTTGTGATCATATTAGTATGCCCTAAACATTAAATGAAAGCACATGATTACAGAAATGGTTAGTGTACCTTCTAACAAATGACCCACTTTCCTTCAAAAAGTATGATAGATGGGAGAGAGCATTAACCAGAGCATAGGTGGAGAGCTCTAAAGTAAAGCTATCTATGGATCTTCATATGGTTATTGATTAGTTGGCTAACCAATGGAGAGAACTTTTCTCTTAGGGGTTACCCACTTTTGGTGGATGACAGGCCTTAGAGTTAGCCCTTTCATTTGAGAGGCAAGGAGAAGAGAGAATGTTATAGAGTAGTGGAGTTCACTCAAGGGTGAGTCAAGAGGTGTGGTAGGGGTGTGTTGACCCCTTCGTTTCTGGGACGATGTACAAGAAGGACAACAACATGACGCAGCCTTAAATAATGGAATGTGGATGTGGATGACTGGTATGGATGCCTTAAAGTTGTGTAATGTGTAAGATGTGGATGATTGGTATGTTGGTGCTTTTGTTTATTTCATATTAGAATAAATCTATTTCCTGCTAAGGGGTGGCAGGAGGGGGAGGGGTTATATACAATCTCAAAGGAAAACTAGCTGTTAAGTACTCCTAGGGGCTTGGAAGGAGAACTAGTAACCAAGCTGAATGTATGGCCTTTGGTTTGGGCTAATCTTGGCCAAAGATATGACAATCTCTAAGATAGCAATCCTAGGGGACACTCTTCTCGTGATTCAACATTTAAACAAAGGCTCATTGCCTAAAGAAAACTACCTCAAACTCCTCCTTCAAAGAATTATCGGTGCTCTAGATAAGTCCTTGTTTCACATCCTTAGATCACAAAATGTGGCAGCTGATCTAAGAAACCGGATTCGTTGGGTGGGGCCCACGAATCCCGAATCCGATACAATACGTACGGATTCGTACTGAAATCACCGGATTCAATCATATCCGTACAGGATACGTCAAATCCCAATCGTATCCTGTACGGATACGATCGAATCCCATACAACTATATTTGAGCAGCCGAAAAAAGTGCGATTTTGATTTATAAAAGTGAGATTTTGACTTGTAGAAGTGTGATTTTGACAATTGTATGATGTATCAATGTATCAATGTATCATGTATGAGTATCTAAGATCTTAAATCTATGTTTGAATCAATGAATTTTATGAATTTGTGTAAAAAATATCTAATTTTTAATATATATATATATATATATAACGTATCATATCCCAGACGTGTCCTGTTCTAGGGGTCGCCGTATCCCGAATCTGATTCTCGAATCCCCGTATCCATCGAATCCCGAATCCCCGTATCAGGTGACTTAGCGGCTGATAGACAAGCTAATATGGCATGCCTTCTAAAAATGGGCCAGACTGAAATAAATGATTCATCTGGATGGACAAATATTCAGTGATACAATTTGAAATAAAATATAATGTCTTCCTTCAGTCCTGACTTTTTTTTCTCTATCTTGATACTTCTTGCCACACATCAATTACACTTTCCCTGAAATAATTGAGTGTTGAATTGTTGGACGCACTCAAAATTTGTGCAGTAACAAAGGCTAGTATGCAATAATCGTCATTACAGAGCAAAGGGAAATTAAACCCTTAAAAGTATTACAATCAGTCTAATCAACTTCAGTCCATTTAGGTGCACATAAATCCATGAGTTGGGCTGTCCGAAAAAGCCCTGGATCAGATAAGAGAAATTTTCTCAACGTACAGTAAGAAAAGATCAAGGCATGTCTTTAATTGAGATTATATTGAATTACTTTTATTAAAACACTCATGAGAAAAGGAAACAAAGAAGAAAATTACATTGTAAGAAGTTTATCGAAATTACCCTAGTTTACAGAGGACTGGAAGCAAAAGGAAGTGGATCTTAACAAATGTATCAGTCTGGGTGAAGCCCACTCAAATTAATACGTGATAACCCAATTTCCATTATTATAATAACTGATAATTAATAAACCCAATCTCTGTTATTTTAATAACTGATAAGTGATGACAAATTTCCATCATTCTAGACACCATCGGGTTCCTGCTTGTGCTCGGATTTTTTTAAAATTAACCAGACGTACAGTGTTATCCCTATCTTTACTATGCAGGACTGTTCGTTTACATGCACTAACCAGTTTCCTATTTTTAAGAGAATCGTTGTTTAAAGAGATGGGTATTTTCATACAATTTTGTCGTATTTAGGAAAAGAGGGAAATACAATTTAGTTGTAGTTGATGCGAATAGGAATTATAACTGTTATTGATTCACAGAAAGACAAGCTTTCTTCCTATAATTCATCTATTTTGTATCAGTAGAGATACTTGTTATTTATTTGGAATCAAATCTGCGCATACTAATTACCATTAATGACCACCTTAACTGTTAGCATAGATTTTGACCTGATTACTACCCAAAAACAAAATTCCGCTAGTTTGAACGCTAATTATGAACCCAAAAACAAAATCCTTCCTACAGAACACGGATTGGAAAAAACAAAACATTCACAATAACTATATAACTAAATTAAAGCATACGCTATTCATATGAATGCCCCTGGATAGGTTCAATTCAACGACGCAAAAATTCTATAGAAGTTTCTAATAAATTAAAGCATATGGATTTTATGGACATCTACGTAGCTGGAATGTCCCCATGATGAGTATTTGTTTCTCATATTCTCTCCATGCTATTTTTGTTAATTTTTTCCAACTGGCAATTGGGGGATCCTTTTATATTTTGTCAGCGATTCTTGTTAATTTTTTCCAACTGGCAATTGGGGGATCCTTTTATATTTTGTCAGCGATTCTTGTTTGATTATTAGTTTCATCTGATCACAATGTTATTGCCAGATCACAATATTTTCTGATTTTAGAGGCAATGTTGTTATTATATAATATATTCGGAAGTGTTTTACACTACACTTCTTATGCTGTATAATGTACTGTTTTTTTCTTTCTGAAAAAAGGGCTCGATCCATTGGCAGTGTGTAAGTATACTCCATGAACAGTTTAATCAAATTCAAGCATATAACAATAGGATCTTGGTTCACTGGAGAGGTTCGTAGAATGTTAAGCCGTCATCTAGGGTTTTATTTCCAAGCGGTCTACTCAGTTCCAAAGAAATGAGACCAGGTGCAAATCCAAAGCAATTTTGGCAGAAAAAGCTACTCCTCAAACCTCACACCTGACCTAAGTTCAGGAAAGTCGGGTCCACTCTTTAAGGTGCAGCCTCACGAGGCATGTTCCTTAAACCACTTCCAATATATTTGCATGTAATGAAATTCAGACATATAAATTCCATAAGGGCGTGCTTGCATAGGCTCAATTTATAGACGGTTTTTATAACTAAACCCCAAAATCATATAAATATGAATCCTCGTGGGCTCCCATTGAAAGGGCCCAGAGCCATATGGTCTTACCTTACTCAACGCACAGTGGAAAACCAAAGTGTCTTTTCCCTCCGTGTTCTGCAAGAGATCTGGAATTTTTTCAAAGAACGTGTCGCTTGCATAATGAAAGGAACCTGCTATGTGAGCATCCAGGCTTCTCTCCTCATCCCTAAACAGCTAACAATGATTCCAGTAAATCAATGGATTCGTTTCAAAATATATAAAAATATATTTGGCGGGAGAGGGTGGAGATTGATTGTTTACCTGACATCGATGATGGCTACATTCGGGGACTTGCAGAGGTTGAGCAGCTCTGGAGCTGTGATATAACTGACTTCAATGGGGGCTGCCATTCTCAATTCCTGCTTTGCACCAAGAGACTCTGAATATCCGCTTCTCCTGTTGCGCCTACATAACCCGAATGACCAGCATCCCATGAAAGTGTTCGTTGCAGGAAATTATTGCCGTTTGGTAGTGCAAGTCGCAAATGATATATGGCCAATTTTATATCATTCTATATTTCCAAACTATCAAAATAAATATATTTATTTTAATGATGTTTTTCTTTATTTTGTTGAGATTATAAGCCTTGCTACTGGTCCAGCTCTATATTGATGCTATATGGACATTAGAACGTTCCAGCTGACTTTACTTATTGATCATTACATGGAAATTTTGTCACCGTGACATTAGATGAGGATTGATTACGA
>JAXQQM020074843.1:0-119711 GCA_034641835.2 Pinus albicaulis
TATAAATAGAAGGGCTTTCCCATTCATTTGTCACCTTTTGTTGCCTATTAGATCACTCTAGATCTATACTCTTGGTCTAACTTTGAGCCATCATCATTGTCACATTCTCCATTATTTGCTTTGTGAGCTCCCTTTGAGTTCTATGTTTGTCTGGGTTTTCTACACCAACAAGAGAGAGAAATCCTAGATCTGAAGCACTGAGGACTTTCAAAAACCCATCCCATTGAGGAGAATTGGAAACACCTTTCTTGTTTTCCTCTCAGGTGCCTTTAATATAAAATTATTTCAAAAATATTGTTCTTGTCTTGTCTATTAGATGTATGGAGCAAAACCTTATTTTCACTGCTTAATGTCTTTTTATGCATAGATCTAGATTTGTGCAGCATTTGTCTTGATCAACTAACTGCAGATCTAAAGATATTGGCAGCCATATTTGATGTTAGGGCTATAAGTTATGTGTAGTTAAAGTTGTCTTTTTTCGTACACTTCAACAAAAGATTCATACTAACATAAATTATCCATGTCATCATGACATCATGTAATATAGCAGTGATATGTCATCAACCATAGTGAAAAAATTATTAATTTGTTATCAAGAGAGATTCAAGGTAGTCTTCCAGCCACCATCCATATCATTAAATGAAATCTTCCAACAATGTCATCATATGCCATCAAGTGATCTCTAATTCCTTCATGTCATGTCTCCAAACATTGTTCATGTCATAAAATGGTCCTTCATGTCATTATGTAGTCTCCAACCATGTCATCAAGAACTTCATCAAGTGCCATCACATATGACATGATCGAGTGTGGTCATTCATGTATAGTCCTTCAACAGTGAAGTATCCATCAAGGGTAAGGAAATCATTTGGGTTATAGGCTTCTTCATCAAGAGCAAGGATACATGAGGTTATGACATCATAAGAATATTTTCCATCCAAATAATGCTATATTGACATCAATGACAAACATCGTGCTCAAGTACTCCCTAAAGCCTTGACAACCAAGCTAGATAAGAAAGTTATTCAAGTATGGAGAAGGAAGAAAATTGGGTCCGAAAGTCTCTTGAACACTCCAACCAACAACACATGTTGAATTGATGAAGTCATCCTTGATATTCCATGTATTTGATGGTGAGATTCTACCAAAAGAGACCATACAGTTAGGGGGAGATTTGTGACTCTTGAGATTATGATTCTTAATCATTCTTGCAGAAGCTATGCATGAATGGGCCCTATGAAATCCTTGATGAGTCACACATGGACAATCATCCTTTGATAGATCATCTCTTGAGAGAAAATCCATTGAAGAAATGTAGGCACGTCTTTCAAGGACCACATTACTAGAAGGAAGAGCACCATGATAGAGGGAGTAACATACCTATGAAGAATTACTATTGAGGAAGAAAAAAAGGCATCTTGATAGAGGGAGTACTTGAGCACCCTATTTTTCATTGATTTCAAAGAGGGAGATAATATTGGAAGGGAAAGAATATTTCCATCAATGACAAACTTGATTAACACAAACAAGGGAACATCAATTGCCCAAATAGGTCATTCAAGTTACGAAATATTTCAAGCTAGATGAGAAAAAAAAAACAAGAAGACATGGCTCACACAGAAATGAAGAAAATTTTGCGTTGATAACAAATTATTTTATTGAGGCCTCCACATAAAAAGAGGCAGTAAAACATGAAGAATGGAAAAATGAAATGGTTGAAGAATACCAAGCGGTGATGGAAAACAACACTTGGAAACTTGTTGATTTTCCTCAAAATGTGAAACCCATCGAATGAAAATGGGTTTAAGGAATTAAGTATAAGAAAAATGGAAAAATTGACAAGTACAAAGCTAGAATTGTTGCCAAGGGTTTTGGATAGTAGGAATGCATCGACTATGAGGAAACATTTACCCCTACAAAAAAATGGAACACAATCAGATTAACACTTGCATTAGCATCTCAAAATGGATGGAAAGATCATTAGATGGATGTTAAAATTGATTTTCTCAATGGATATTTACAAGAATAACTATATATGACACAACCTCCAGGATTTGAGATTGAAGGGAATGAACATAAAGTTTGAAAAATGATCAAGGCTTTATACAGATTGAAAGAAGCTCCTCGAGATTGGTATGCCAAAATGGACGAGTACCTTCATAAAGTTGGCTTTAAGAGAAGTGACTCTGATGATACTTTATATGTAAGTCAACAAGGAAACAATATAGTGATTCTTTTTATATATGTGGATGATTTGATCATTACTGGAAACAATAATGATCATATTTTGCAGGTAAAGGAGTTGCAGGTTGGTTTTAAGATGATTGATTTGGGATTACTTCACTACTATCTTGGATTTGAAGTATTCCAACATCCAAACCATATTTTCATATGTCAATATAAGTATGCATCTGAACTTCTTCAAATATTTGGAATGATATATTGCAAGCCTATTCTCACCCCCATGGAAAAAAGCTTGAAACTTTCAAAATTTGAAGGGGGGGAGGATGGTGAAAAATACTACTTATAGACAATTGATTAGCAATTTTATCTATCTAGCAACCACTCGTCCATATTTATCTTATATAGTCAATTTTATTTCGCTCTTTATGCATGAACCAAGGGAAAACCACTAAAATGTAGCAAAAATGGTCCTTAGATATATCCAAGGGATGAAAGATTTTGGTCTTATTTACAAAAATACTAAGAACTTTGTACTTAGTGGATATTCAGATGCAGATTTTGCTGGCAGTATTGATGATTGAGAATAAACTTCAAGTTATTTGATGAACAAGGGGTCAACTGCAGTTTCTTAGAGTTTCAATAAGAAAGCTACAATGGAAACTTCTTCAACATAAGTTGAATATATATCATCATGGGAAGCAACATGTGAAATTGTTTGGTTGCGCATAGTTTTGAAAGACTTGGGAATTCCTCAAGCAAAAGCTACATATTTATTCATTAACAACCAATCAACCACAAAGCTTGAAAAAAATCTAGTTTTTCATTCCAAAACAGAACATGTCGACACAAAGTATCATTACATCAGAACACTCATTACGAATGATATCATCAAGCCAATATATTTTCCTTTAGGAGATCATATCTCAGATATTTTCAGGGATTCACCTGCATAGCCAAGCCCTAATTTATCAAGGAGAGGGGGCCTGCGGTAGATCCTATTCAGTGGGAGATGCGGGATGGAATTCTTGCGGTGAAAGAAGATGGTGAGCGGCGGAAAGATAGAGATCGAGAAATTTAATGGTCAAATTTTTGAGTTGTGGAAGCTCAAGATGGAGGATCTGTTGGTGGATAAAGATCAGTGGATCGCGGTAGATCCAGGTACTAAACCAATGGCAATGTCAGATGAAGACTGGAAGAAACTGGATCGGAAGGCTAAGAGCACAATACGGTTGTGTGTCTCAGATTCAGTATTGTTGAATGTATCTGGGGAAGCTACGGTGAAGAATTTGTGGGAAAAACTTGGGACTTTATACCAATCTAAGTCTCTGGTAAATAAGTTGTTCCTGCGGAAAAATATGTATAACCTGAGGATGAAGGATGGAGACTCGGTGACAGAGCATCTGAACGCCTTCAATACTGTGGTAAGTCAGCTGTCATCTGTTGATATTAAAATCTCAGATGAAGATAAGTGCATCAGTTTGTTGTGTTCTCTACCAGACTCGTGGGATAGTCTGGTTATTGCAATAGGTAGCAATACAACTACCTTGAATTTTGATGACATTGTCTTAGCCTTGCTGTCAGAGGAAATGAGACGGAGAAATATGGAGGGTCAGAATGGAGATGCCTTATCTGTACGAGGAAGGTCCCAGAACAGAAACAAGAATAAGGTTTCGAGTGGGAGATCTAAATCTAGAGAGAGATCTAAATCTCCTGGAAAGTTTGTAAAGGTGTGCTGGAAATGCGGAAAGGAAGGGCACTACAAAAAGGACTGCAGATCTAAAGCTCCTGAGAAAAGAAAGGGATCCGATGATGCTCCTTCTGCAGAGGAAAAAACCACCTCGGATGAAGGTGGGGATGTGTATTTGGCTTCTTCTTCAAATACACATGTAGATCATGAGTCATGGTTGATTGACTCAGGTGCATCCTTTTACTTCACTCCCCATAGGGAGTGGTTCTGCGAGTATGAGAAATATGATGGTGGTGATGTCTTCCTAGGGGATGATAGGAAGGCCAGAATCGTCGGACGTGGAAAGGTCAAGCTGAAGCTGCAAGGTGGGAGGATTAGAACACTTCCTGGTGTTCTGCATATTCTTGCATTGGCCAGAAATCTGATTTCTATAAGCAAGATGGATGATGCAGGTGTAAAAACAGTGTTCGAGAAAGATGCCTGCAAGATGGTTCGGGGAGCACTGGTATTAATGCGGGGAGTTCGGACTGGAACTCTGTACAAGCTACAAGGTAGCACTGTTATTGATGGGTGTAACAGTTCTGTGGTTCCTGAAAGTGGGACGGAAAGTTTAGCTGTCTGGAGAAAAGACCACGCTATGGCATCAAAGGCTTGGACATATTGGAGAGAAGGGCCTTCGGATACTGCATAGAGATGGTATGGTAGAAGGTATGTCTAATTGTTCTCTGGATTTCGATTTATGTGAACATTGTGTATATGGGAAGCAGAATCGGGTGAGTTTTCCTTCTAGTGCTAAGAGGGAAAACAAGATATTAGAACTTGTGCACAGTGATGTGTTTGGGCCTATGTCAGTTCCATCACTGGGAAAGTCTGTGTACTATGTTTCATTCATAGATGACTTCTCAAGGAATACATGGATATATTTCTTGAGGAAGAAATCTAAAGTATTTGACAAATTTAAAGAATTTAAGGCTCTGGTGGAAAACCAGACAGAGAAGAAGATAAAGGCGTTGAGGACAGATAATGGTGGGGAGTTCTGCAAGAAGGAATTTGAAGAGTTCTGTAAGAAGTGTGGTATAGCACGGCAGAAGACTACTCCATACACACCTCGGCAAAATGGAGTTGCAGAAAGAATGAATAGAACACTGATGGAAAAGGCAAGAAGCATGCTCAGTGGTACCGGGTTAGGACAAGAATTCTGGGCAGAGGCAGTGGAAACTGCATGTTACTTAGTTAACAGATCACCTTCATCGGCGTTGGAGGATAAGACCCCACATGAGGTATGGACTGGTAAGAAACCCTCTCTTTCACATCTAAGGGTATTTGGATGTGATGCATATGTACATGTTCCAAAGGAGAAAAGGACCAAGTTGGATAATAAATCTGAAAGGTGCATCTTTATTGGGTATAAGGATGGTTTAAGGGGTTACAAGCTTTGGAACCCAGAAACAAGGAAGGTTGTGTATAGCCGAGATGTGGTGTTTAGAGAAGTGAAAGATGTTGTTAAACATGAAGTCCTACCAAAGGAACCTGAGAAGATAGAGTTTGAGCTAAAGGAGGATGAATCAGACTCTACAACAGAAGAAGACTCAGAAGATGAAGAGCCACAAACTCCGGCTTTGAGAAGATCATTTCGGGAAAGAAGGCAACCAGAAAGGTATAGTCCATCTGCTTTCTTTTCAGGTTTTGCCTTAACTATAACTGATGATGAACCCAGAACTGTCAGGGAGGCAGTAGATTCAGAGGATGGAAAACTCTGGAAGGAGGCCATGGCTGATGAAATGGCATCCTTGCACAAAAACAATGCATGGGATCTGGTGGAGTTGCCGGCTGGAAGGAAGCCCATTGGGAGCAAATGGGTGTTTAAGAAGAAGATGAATGTAGAAGGCAAGGTGGAGAAATACAAAGCTAGGTTGGTAGAAAAAGGTTATTCCCAGGTGCCGGGAATTGATTTTGGTGATATTTTTTCTCCTGTTGCCAAGGTTACTTCTATTAGATTACTTTTATCTGTTGCTGCTGCATTTGATTTTGAGATAGAACAGATGGATGTGAAGACAACTTTTCTTCACGGGGATATAGAAGAGGAGATCTACATGAAGCAACCTTAAGGCTTTATGGTGAAGGGTAAGAAAGAACTGGTATGCAGGTTGAAGAAGTCTCTGTATGGGTTAAAACAGTCACCAAGGATGTGGTATCAGAAATTTGATACCTATATACGGGGACTTGGCTTCACCAGAAGCAAGGAGGATCACTGTGTTTATTTTAAATTAATTGGTGACCGTGCTATTTATTTGGTCTTGTATGTGGATGATATGTTGTTGATTGGAAATGACAAAGAAATTATCCAAGATTTGAAGACCCAACTGTTCTCCAAATTCGACATGAAGGATCTTGGTGCTGCAAACTATATTTTGGGCATGGAAATTTAGAGAGATTGGGCAAAGAGGAAGCTCTGGTTAAACCAGAGGAAGTATGTCGAGACTATATTGCAGAGATTCAATATGCGTGATAGTAAAACCGGTGAATGTTCTATTCCCGTAGGACAGCGCTATCCCAAGACACACAAGAAGAAGAGGAGTATATGTCCCACCTATATGCAAGGCACTGGGTAGTTCGATGTATGCAATGGTCCTGTACTAGACTGTATATCGTACTCAGAAAGGGGAGTATTGAGTAGGTTTATGTTAATCCTGGTGGAAGGAGCATTGGAGAGCAGGTGAAGGCTGTGGACATTGGCTGTAAGACTAGTGATTATGGCTTGTGCTACCAGGGAAGACCAGGATTGGAAAGAATGTTGGACATTCGTGGTTTTGTTGATGCAGACTGGGCTGGAGATCCGGACCAAAGAAGATCTACAAGTGGGTATGTGTTTAGCCTATTTGGAGGTGCAGTCAGTTGGATGAGTAAAAGACAGTCTGTAGTGGCTCTTTCAACTACAGAGGCAGAATACATAGCAGCCACTCATGCAAGCAAGGAAGCAGTTTGGTTGCAGAGATTGTGTTCAAGTATGGGGTTGGTACAACAAGCTACAAGGATAGACTGTGATAGCCAAAGTGCAATTTTCTTGGCTAAGAACCCTGCTTATCATTCAAAGACAAAGCACATTGATGTTCAATATCACTTTGTTAGAGATATGGTTGAGGCTAAAAGGGTGTTGCTGGTAAAGGTGGACACTTTGAAGAATGTTGCAGATGCATTGACAAAGTTTGTGAGCACTTAGAAGTTCTCTTGGTGTAGAGAAACAATGGGTGTTGAAGAATTGGGCCAATGACTAAGCCCTCATGTGGCCCCCCGTGGAAAGAAAACAACAAGTGGGAGAATGTTGGGTATGTGTTATATTATTTCCCACCTACCTGCTGGGGGCCGCTGTGGGGCGGTAGTCCTTCCGTCCCGTGTCCTGGCAAGGTTTCTGGCGAAATGCATGTACAATCACTCTGGTGGGTAGTCCGCGTCCATGGTTTTGTGCATGGTTTTGCACATGGTATTTGGGGCACGATGGTTTTCGGCCCCTAGTATTTTTGTAGATCTGGTCAAAGGAACTATGGTTATGTTATAATCCAGGGTTTATGGATTGGGGTTTATGTATGCTTCGGCATGTATATATATGTATTGTAACACTAAAAGGAATATAATGAAAAATCAAGCTAGTCGTTCCGATTTGGGATCCAGGGGAAAATCTCTGCGTTTATCTGTTTTATGTTTTATGCTCTTGCTATTGTTTATTTTCTGTTATAAGATTCGTGTGTAGATAATTTTTGTTCAGGGTTAAAACCTACAATCTAGGGTTTGAGAAGTTTTCAAGTTCTTATTCAGCAAGTCAACTTCCTTTTTAAGAAGGACAATTTCTCCTTTCAACTTTTCACATTCTTCAACTTTCATGACTAGTTTCTTATTCATTTCTTCCATCATCCCCGTGGTTTCGTGTGCTTCAATTTTAAGGGAGATGATATTTTATTTCATTATGAATATTTCTTCATTCTCCTTTGCTAGACTACTCCCCATTTCTTCTTTTGTTCTTGTATCTTCACATGTTTCAGCCTTGAGAAGGTTGATGTCTGATTTTAGTTTGAAGATTTCTTCAACCTTTTCTTCTAGGTGGCATATCATGGTGTTTCTCTCATTTTCTACTTCATCAACTTGTACTTTTATGAATGCCAAATTTTCCATCACCTTCTTGGATCCTTGCACTTATTTTCTTGCTTCTTCTAGTTGAGATATAAGAGAGGATACCTCTTCCTTGTATTGACCAATATCTTCTTCAAGATTGTTCAAGCTCTTAAATCTTTGTTCAAGGTGGATTGAAAAAGTTTCTTCCCTTTTCTTTGCCTTATCAAATTGATTTGGCATAGATATGAATTATTCATGATGCTTTATTTTGTTTTGATGAAATTCCTCCTTAAGTTTGGTGAGCTCCTCATGATTTATTTCTTGTACTTGAAGATTGAAAAGGTCAACTTACTTCCTTGTCTTGATTTGGTCACCATCTTGTGCTTTCTTCTTAAGTTCCTCATTTTCCTTTTTCAAATTGTTAATCTCTTCCATGGAATCTATAAGCTTAGTCAAGAGATATTATTCAAATTCTTCTTTGATTTCTTCTTATTCTAGGTCTTCTTTAGCCCTGATGTCATCATTTTTATTTTCAACTTCCATTATGGGTTTTGGATTTCCTTCTCGCTTTCCATCATCTTCTTGACTAGAGTTCATGGTAAATACTCCTTTTGAGTGAAGATCATGAAGTTTGTCCCATATGCATTTTGTTGATGAACATTTTTCCAAATCGGCCTTCATAGAATCAGGTAGCCCATTCAATATTTCTTTCATTTCTCTTGAATTATACTCCTTGGATTCTCCTTCCATCATGCCATCAGTAATCACCGATTTCCAGAATTCAATGCCTTGAGTCTTTAAGAAATTCCTCATTCTTGCCTTCCATACATCAAAGTTTCCATTGAACAATGGAAATTTTCCAAATTGAT
The DNA here is from genome assembly GCA_034641835.2 of Pinus albicaulis. NCBI lineage: Eukaryota > Viridiplantae > Streptophyta > Pinopsida > Pinales > Pinaceae > Pinus > Pinus albicaulis. The sequence continues at coordinate 8,848 of JAXQQM020074843.1, forward strand.
TATCTTCATTTTCAATGGTTGAGGGAGAGAAATATTTAGGAGGATTGGAGGCTTTCTTCATTGGCTTGGCCATTTGTGTTCTAATGACCAACCTTCAAGCTGTTAGGATTTGAGTGAAGGTACTAGATATGATACCAATTTTTGGAAATACTAAGAGGGGAGTGAATCATTATTTGTTTTCAATTTTTATTTTTAAAAGTTATATCACTTTGTAATATCCCAAAATGGGAACAACTACACTATTAGGAATATTTTGAGTTATTACCAATGTGGAGCTTCAGTAGTTCATGAGCATGAAAATGTAGAGCAGTTAATTAGATGTAAAATAACATCACACCAGCAGATGAAAGAACCTCAGCAAGTAGATGGCCTATATTCTCCTTCCCAAGTGGGGAAATGAAGCAATATATGGAAAAAAATAGCCGTCTTCAAAAAATTGTGCAATAACAGTGGATACTGGGACTTGGAACCCTTATTTTAGACCATATAAAACCCACTTCCAGAATTTGAGGTGAAACAAATGAAACTAGCTACATTAAACAGATCTCCCCGACTCAATACTGCTTAAAAACACCCCGATCCCATGGCTTCTTTACAACAGAATTTATGAATATGGAGAGAAAATAATTACCATGAGGGTTTATATATAAAATGATGAAATAAGTATGATATATATCTTATATTAATAATATAGTAGGGAAATGGAGGTTTAACCTCTTTAACACAAGGAAAAAGACACTCGGCAAGGGTTTCCGGCAATATATATGTACAAAAAGCATGACTGCAGAAAATAACATATTTTAATACAAATATGTATTATAAATGACTGAATATGACATAAAATATCTGAATAATACAGAAAATGGCCAAAGGCCCTTCTTATTAGATCTCCCGGAGGGAAAGGAACACCTCCTCCTCAAAGACTAGCACAAAATCTGAGTGTACAACCCTGCTGTTGCTGCACCTGCATAAATGATGTGTTTTCTAAAGGGAAATACACTGTAGATGAGTATGGATGAATGGAACTAAGCCAAATGATTAATTGAAGCTCAAATCCTTCCCTCTTGATCCCTTAAGCAAGCTGATCTAAAGAGAGGATGGTATTCCCGCACAGGAATTCTTTGCACTAAGAAGTGCTGCAACCACAAATAAACAGCTGAAGCATGCAAGTAGTCACAATACTAGAGATAGTTGAATACTGAATGATATATTTGATTCTATGCCCTCCTTTTTATCTTTAGTGAGCCTCCTCACCCTGGACCCCACACCTTGTTGAGGTGACTTCCTAGTGAAGATTCCTCCTTCAAAACTACGCTGCCCTAGTTGGCTTCTCTCCTCTTTGTAGCAGCATTGTTGACTTGGCCAACTGGGACTAATCCACCTGCAATTCCTCTTTTCACACTAAGGGATCTTCAATCCGGTTCTCATATGTGTGTCTACGCTAATCCTTGTTCACATTGAGCTATTTTACTTGGGTGATTTCTTCCTCCTCAAGAATGCATGTTGACTTAGTCAAACTTGACTATGTCCCCATCTAATTTTCCCTTGTTCACAATTGGAAGTGTAAAACTAGCCCCTAAGGTGATCTCCTTACTTACTAAGGTGTAATTTATTCATATATTTATTGTTCATGGGCATCCTTTCCCATTTATTCCTCTCCTGAGTGAAAGCATAAAAATCTAATATTCCAATTTGCTTGTGTGAAAATTTTGGGATATTACAGTCCTCCCCTCCCAAATGTTTCTTTTCCTCAAGTAATTGCAAGGATAGGACTGGAGAGCATCCTCTTCCTGCCTGCATCAAACTCATAAGATGAAATCCTCCAAGGATCAAGGTGTTGCATCATCAATATATCTTCAAGTTGCCCCTCCCAAGTGTGCAAGCCATCTATTGGGGAACATCCCAAATAGATAACTTTATGTGACAGTGAAACAACCATGGAGGCAAAAATGGGCGATTTGAAGGTCCTATTGAAGCATGAGGGCTGATATAGATTGGGATTCATCATCCCCATTTGAATCTCTCCTCCCCAAGCTATCAACCAAACAAAATGAGTCACCCTTCAGGATGGAAACTCATGAAGGATCTCTTCCACCTTGAGCTCATGCAGAATAGGTGGGCTGAAAATCTAAACATGGTAGACAAGATAGACTACCACACACTGTCTTCCTCTCCACTTCAGTTGAGTGTAGAGAATTTTCTGATTTTGTGCTGCAATACTGTTTCCCTCAATTGGCAAGAAGGGAACTAGACCTCCAAAGGTCCCTTTCCTAGCACTGTGAATCAAGCTGGCCCAAACCATCTCATAGATGATGGATACGAAATCACCACCATATGGCATCTTATCCATCTCATGGTCCTCCTCATTAAGAAACAAAAATTTTGCTGTAGAGGCCATTTCTCTTCCCATGCTCCCCTTAGAACATGTAATGTGGAAAGTGTGGGGATGCTCCTCCCCCAAGAACACATCCACCCCATGTGTTTTTCATCCAATCATGCTCCTCATAAAAGCAAGAATAAGATTAGAAAATAGGATCATGATCAGAATCATAATGAAAGAAAGACTGAAGGTTTTATGTGGTGCTGGAAGGTACCAACAGTCTCCCAAGTAGTCACAATGCAATCTTCCCCACTGCAGCTTCAGAAAATAGCATGGCAAGTTGTCTCTTGATAGATGGCTAGTTGTGTAAGTCACCACATCTACTAGCAAGTAGTAAATGGCTGAGTGTATCAAATGAGCATATAAGGAGTGACCAAACACTTGCCCTAGATCATATAGTAGATGGATGTCTCCATTAGAATAGTTGGCCAAAAATGGTCCATGGAGCCTAAAGAAAAAATTGCCCCTTTGTAGAGCAATGCACTGCAATGAAATGGTAAGAACATGAAAATATTGTGTTGAACAATCAATAAATGCAAAAACAGAATTCTTACCATGTAATGAAAGAAATATGGTGACAAAATTCATAGATGGATCCTCCATAGTGGTATGACATACCCATATGAAGAGGAATGAACCAAATGCTGCATGAAAATCCTCCCCCTCATGCCTGGAAACCCAAGTCAAGGAGAACATACCGTAATGACAAATGAGTCCATCCACTCCTCTACCAATCTCACCTCCTTTATGCCCACCAAGTGCATCCATTATGAAGTGATCCTAGGAACAATCCATCAACAAGCTCCTGCTCCAAGGTGACAATGTTGTTGGCCTATGCAAATAGGCTCCCGCCAACTCATAAATCCATTCTTTGACATGCCCCATGTCAAAGACTTCTCCCATAATGCTACTGCATACAATAAGTTCCTTCCAAGGTGGAAGCACTTCCAGATCATCCAAGGCTAAGGAGTAGCCTCCTTGCACTAGGCTATTGCCATCCCCTACTCCTGTAGCATCATGCCAAGTGTGAGAGAAAATCTGCCCTTGCTCTCTCCCAATCCTCCAAAGCAACAAAAATCATTACTGCCTCCTCATACCTTCATCATACAACCCATGTGGTGAAAACATAATGATCACATCATCATAATGCATCCACACTCCTTGCCATATGATGCAATTACCCTACCAAGTTCCTCCTATCCTCATACACTTCGGAAAAGGATATGCCTTATGATGGCCAAACTCTCTCAAGAGTAGCCAACGCAATTTTGCCTCTTGCTGCCTTGTATCATAAATTTGCAAATGGCTCACCAGCCTCTTGCTCTTTCCCCACATCCACTCAACCCCATGTAGATGCCTTCTGTCATTCTTCACCTTGGCATTCTTCCCATGTGGGCTATCCTCCTCCTCAACCAGTTCTTCTTCTTTGCATGCCATGAAGTGTTGCAATGCATTCTCTTGGAAATCTCTTAGAGAATATTTCATGCCCATAGCCTTATTGAATCCATAAATATTCAAAGGCGATAAAGGCAAAGCCTCCTCACTGCTATTGTTTGACAGCACTGATAGCCTCTCCCCTGACATAGTTTCTGCCTCATACTCTATCTCAAAGTTCATGACTCCCTCCAAAATATCACACTCCAACCTCAAGGGTTATGTGTAACTCAATAGAGGTCCATGAGAATGATGGTTCATTTTCCCCTTGAACCATTCAAGCTTGTATAGCGTAGTGCAATCCTGCTGCTCTACCTCAGCAACAATGTTTGATCCTGGGCCATATGAAGACAATTTCCCAAAATTCCTAGAAATATTTGCTGCAATAAATAGAAGTGGAAATCTTCCCATACCTTGGTGAGATACGGGAACCTCTTGTAGTGCTGCAAGGGCTCCTTATTCCAATGTAATGGTTGTCGTAGTTGCTGATGTAGAAGGCTGCTCTCCCAAGGTTGTGACAGCACTGGTACATGTCTCCTCCCATGGTGGTGTAGGCCTTCTCTCCTTTGATCTTTCTCCCTCAAAGGTTCTAATCAGCCCTTGAGTGAACTCAGAAAAAGAAGTCACTCTTGTATGGCTTAAGTGACTAAACCACCAAGCATTGGCTTCACCCTCCAGATGCAGCGTTGCAACTTCTACTTCCTCCCTCTCTACCACTGGATGTAGTAGGAAGAATGCCTCAAGCTTCCTTGCCCAAGCTCTTGCTGTAGTTGACCCATCAAATGTAGAAAATAGGAACCTATTGCCTTTGATTTCTCCTTGGCTGCAGGGTCTTCCTTCTTATCTTAGTTGAATAAACTGAGGAAAATCTAGGGTCTTTTTGAAATCCCTAGGTTGGCACTTGTATTCTACCAAATACCCACTCAAGATCTCATTCTCTAAGTGGTATCCTTTCTCTCCACTTCCTCTATGAGAACAGGAAGTGCATGTATCTTCTTCTTCCTCCTGAAACCTTCTAGAGGTCTCACTGCAACTATCCTCTTCTTGAAACCCTCTTGGAGTTTCAATGCATTTATCTTCTTACTTCTTAGATCTGAAAATGGATGAGAGTAATCTCATCCTCCCCATAATTTTTTTCTCCTCTCCTTCTTATATTTTGATTAGATATGAAATCCATAGGCTAAGCCAAGATGGCAGCTTTGATACCACTGTAATATCCCAAAATGGGAACAGCTACACTATTGGGAATATTTTGAGTTATTACCAATGTGGAGCTTCAAAAATCATGAGCATGAAAATTTAGAGCAGCTCATTAGATGTAAAATAACATCACACTAGCATATGAAAGAACCTCAGCAAGTAGATGGCCTATATTCTCCTTCCCAAGTGTAGAAATGCAGCAATATAGGGCATAAAACAGATGTCTTCAGAAAATTGCACAATAATAGTGGATACTGGGATTTGGATCCCTTAGTTTAGAACATATAAAACGAACTTGCAGAATTGGAGGTGAAACATATGAAACTAGATACATTAAACAGATCTCCCCGGCTCAATACTACTTAGAAACACCCCGATCCCATGGCTTCTTTACAACAAAATTTATGAATATGTAGAGAGTGTAATTCCCATGAGGGTTTCTACAAAAAATGATGAAATAAGACTGACATATAGCTTATATTATTCATCTAGCAGAGAAATGGAGTTTTAACCTCTTTAACACAAGGAAAAAGTCATCCGACAAGGGTTTCCATCAATATACATGTACAAAAAGTAGGATAGAAGAAAATAACGTAGTTTACTGCAACTATGTATTAGACATGACTGAATATGCCATACAATAGCTGAATAATACAGAAAATGGCCAAAGGCCCTTCTTATTAGATCTCATGGAGGGAAAGGAACACTTCCTCCTCAAAGACTAGCAAAAAGTTTGAGTGTGCAACCCTGCTGCTGCTGCACCTGCACAAATGACGCAGTTTCTGAAGGGAAATGTGTTGTAGATGAGTATGGCTGAATGGCCCTAAGCCAAACGATGAATTGAAGCTCAAATCCTTCCCTCTTGATCCCTTAAGCAAGCTACTCCAAAGAGAGGATGGTATTCCTGCATGGGAATTCTTTGCACTGAACAGTGTTGCAACCACAGCTAAAAAGCTAAAGTGTGCAAGTAGTCACAAGACCAGAGTGTAATGTTCCCAAATTGGGATTGCACAGCAAGCCTGGAAAAAAAATGCACTCCTTGGGAGATTGATGTATAGAAATGATTTTGCAGCCCTTGGATCCCTTAGATCAGTAGATCTGGGGTCTAGATCTAGAAGGGGAGAAAAAAAAATCAAATTAGGTGTGGTAAACAGGTCTCCCACAACCTAGTCTAGCTGAAAAACACCCTACAAGAGGGGATGAAACTATGCACAACAAACTGCCTCAAGAATAACGCAGTCTTGGTCCATATGAGCAGGAGGCCATCATATATGATTAATAAATGAAATTACAGCAAAAAATCAGAAGTAAAGTGAAGCTCCTTCAATATAGAGTAGATTACATGAGAAAAGAGAGCAAGATATATTTAGAAAAGAGAGCTAAAACATGTATATATTAGCAGAAATGGCTCAACAATGTTATTTTCATGAGCTGTATCAGCTGCACATTAAAACTCAGATCTAGGACAGATCTGTGGATGAAACACCAGATCTATATCAGATTTGGAAACTAGATGGTTTTCTCTACAAGATCCCCTTGGGGTTTTGCCCAAATTATGCATAAATAAGAGTAGATCTGAGAAACAAGTTGCAGATATGGAAATTGCTGCAGTAAATTTCTGAATATAACATTTCATTACAATGGATCAGATCTAAATAGAACATGGTTCAACAAGCTAATCCATGGATCACCAAGTGGAAGGCAAGGCCCAACACGAGAGAACTCTGATCTAAACTATGAGAAAAATACCATGAAGAGTCTCACACCAAAATAACGCAGTCCATAAATAGGAACAGTGATGTAGTTCAAATTACATAGATAAACACTGCAAAATTGTAGATCTAAAGTATAAAGAGAAGAGACACTCTTCTAGGAGGTTAAAAGACACCATGAGAAGAGGCTCCCAAAATACACTAGATCTCTGAAGATCTAGGCTCCCACCTGCTACAACTTGCAGAAGCAGCAAAACCCTCAATGGATCAGTGCTACCAATGTAAGTAGAGCTTGGCCTCAAGCCTAATAGTGGATCACTTCAGCAAACACTCCTCCAAGAATCCTCAAAGGAATAGATGAAATCCCTGCATAGGAATTCCAAGAACAATTCTCCACTAAACAAGAAAGAATAGTATTTGTCTAAGCAGACTAAATACTCAGGAATATGATCAATCAACAACCTTCTCTTGCTACCCTCCCTTTCCTTTTATAAGATGAAGAGCCTTTGCAAACCCTAAACCATCTTGATGAGTTATCCCTTTTCACATGAGAGGCCTCCTTCTAGAACTGTGATGTCCCTTTTGGAGATGCAATGAACCTAGACAACCCTATTGATTTGGTCAAGGTTGACCCAGTATTCAGCTCAAACCTCTTTCACACCTGCAAGTGATTATTTACATGGCCCTGATTTATCTTTGTTCACATGGGCATTGATTTATTTATTCTAATTAGGATTTTTACATGTCCTCCTTTATTCATTTATTCATGCAATAGAAAATAAAACAAAAAATGAATATTCCTCTAGCTTAGGTTAAGTAGGAACATTACAATCCTCCCCTCCAAAATGTAGGTTTTCTTCAAGCAACTGATAGGGTAAGAGCTGTAGTTCTCCTCCTTTTTCATTGTTCGCATCATCAAGGATCAAACCTCCAGCATAACCCAAATGCTCAGCAAGTCAAAGAATCATGAATTTCTCCTCCAAGGCCAACATAATATGTGCATAGTCCATCCCCTCCGGAGTGAAAAACTCAACAGAAATAAACATCGAGGGAGAAATGCTACATCTAAAACATGTATCATGAAGTAAAAGTTGAAGTTCCAACCCATGTGGTACATACACACTACCCATCCTCTGTCCATACAACCCCATAAAGAATACAACTATATCATCAATGTATGGAAGCAAGACTACATAGATGCAAACTGAAATCTGAACTTGAGGAGGTGGGTCAAAATCCCACATGAGATGCCAACGCAGTGCACCTCTTGTCTTCATTAGATCCTGGTGTGGTAAGTGGCATTACCACCACACTCTTGTTGCATAAGTCACTTGAACATGATTGAAGGTGTTACATAAGTTTGGTACCTTTGGGAAGCACCCATCATGAAAAGGAATCTCCCTTTGCACATCAAGGGATTCGCCAAGTTAAAAAATTTCATTGGCCCCCAACAAACTATGAGATCCATATGATCTCTCACTCCCTTTAGGATTCCTATCCTACAAAAACATGGAAAAGGAATGTAATAGATCATAAAATACAACTTGTTTACCATGATCAAACCCTTTACCATCATAGTCCTTCACACACATGGAGTTGTGCATGACCCTTCCCTTCCTCTCAAGCAAAGGAAGAGCTGGCTGAAATGACTCTTGCGAAGAGTCCATTGGCTGCCCCAATCCTCCATAGCTATTGCACTCTTGAAAGTGCTGATGTAAGTCCTCCCTCATGCCTTCCCAATCAAAAATCTTCATGATCAGGGAATAGATCTTCATTGAACACATATGGCTAAGGAAGAATTCTTCATATGCTCCTTGTAGGATCTTTTGCTTGAGCTTGGAAGCTCTAGCCAAAAATACCTTACCATGATAATAGATCACCCCTCCTTAGACCAATTAGCCCTCTTCTTGATGCATGCCATCTAATATTACACCTTTTTGGAGATCTTTGGAATACTCTACAAGAAGTTGAGATTTCCAATAAAGATCCACACTGCTCAACAATGAAAGCACTGTTGATTCATCCATGGGAGTGATTTTCTTGTTGCTAATTGTATTTTTGACATTACACATGCCAAAGTGGTTTGTTGGAAGGTTGATCCTTCCATTCTTCTCCTCCCACAGTGCTGTAGCTTGGAATTATATTGCTCCAATCCTTCCTGGATCTAGATTTGGAGCAACACTTTGTGAGGCTTTGCCCACAAGATCTGAATCTAATGGCATTCTAGGTGGCTTGCCATAAGATAAGAATTTCCCTTGCAGCATCTTCATGAACATGAGAGAAGGGACTGTGAGATCCCTGCTCCCACAGTGAAAATCCATCTCTGTTGTTTGTGTGGAAAAATTAGCTGAAGGATAAGTGTGCATGCCTCAGATCATTTGTGGTTTCCCACTCTTCAATTCCACCCACTCCATTTGCAAAATTTTCCAATCAGTGGTAACCTTCCCCAAGGTAATCAACCATTGGACTCCCAAGATGATGTTGGTGTCTGGTATGTCAACTACAAAGAAGTGATCCACCAGGGTGTAGGATCCCATAGTGACAGAGAGTGATGGAACATATTGTATGCACTGCATGGTTCTATCCCCTGGAACCAAGACAAAAAATCCCTCAAAAGTATCAGTGGGGATTCCTCACTTTTGCCCAAGGTGAGCATCAATAAATTTGTGGGTTGCCCCACTACTAATCAGTATAGATACTCTCTGCTTCATAACTTAACCTTGTACTCTTAGGTTCAAGTACTTAGGCACTCCTCTCAAAGAGGCAAGAGTCCCACTGGTTGGAGCAAAGGCTCCCTTCCCATATATGGTGGGTGTTTGTTCTTCCTTCTTGTCATCAATGTTGTGACCCTTCCTAGGTTCCTCATCATCATCTTCCCCCTCCAAATCAGGGAATAATTCTATGTAGTGTGTTGTTCCAGCAGCACACCTATGTCCAGGCACCCATGACTCTTTGCAAGTGAAGCACAACTTCTTCTTCCTAAATTCCCTCTTTATATCAATATCAAGAGGCTTCTTCAAAGAGCTCTCCTTGGGAGGAGAAACTTTTCCTTCCTTCCCCTTAGAGGAGTGAGGGGCCTTACTTTGGAAAGTTTCCTTTACTTTTGGCAAGGCATCTTTGAGATCTCTAGCTCTCTTGATGGCATCATGCAAAGTGATGGGCTTGGTAGACTTAACCAACCCATGCAAAGGTTCCTACAGGCCATCAATGAACATGTAGACCCTTCTGGCTATAGATAGATCAGGGAACATGACTGATAATCTCAAAAACTCAGAGATATAAGTCTCTGCATCTCCTGACTGCTTCAGCTTTGCAAGGCTTATGAAGGGTGCTTCAGAATCCTTCCTGTCAAACATCTCCACCGGTCTTCTATTAAACTCAGAGTAGGAAGTCACATTGATATGTCCCAATGTAGATATTCCATGGAACCACCAATTGTGTGCTTCTCCCTCAAAGTGTAGCACTGTAATCTTGATGGCTTCAGTTTTAGGGACCTTGTTCAACTGGAAGTAGATATCTAGCTTTTCTACCCATGCCTTGGCAGAACTAGAGGAGGATCCATCAAAATTGGGCAGAAATAATCTACCCATAGTGTGGTGTCTACTATGAAAGAGACCACCATCTCTATATTACTGCCCTATTCTCCTTCTGTCCTTGGGGTGACAAAAGTCTTGGAAAATCAAGTGATCCTTGAATCTTTGACTCTGAGAATCATAATCCATAAATTAATCTTCAAGGGAAGCTTTCTCATGTAGTCCTTCATTCTCCAAAACCAAGAAGGTAGGCATATTGGAGCATTGTGAAGCTTGTGGAGCTAGTGGGAGATTCACTGGTTGACCAGTCCCATGGTGAGACATATCTAAGCTCTCTCCCAAATAAAATCTCCCAAGAGATTCCCTCATTTTGTCTACCCTCATCTCTTTGATCTCCTTGGAAAGATCTTGCATGGTCTCCAAAAGAGTTTTTTCAAACTCCTCTGCTTCTTTATCATTCCCAGTTTCAGGGGCTTTCCCCTTGTCTTGATCCTTGTCAGGATCACTAGTGGTGTAGTCATAATTCTTATGACTTCTGTTCTAGTAACTCTTCTCCCTCTCAGTAAGAGGATCATATTCTTCTGAATGCAGCATGACTGGGGCTCCAAGGCAAGCACAAGCTGTGCCAAGAAAGGAGCTCTGATACCACTGTAATGTTCCCAAACTCGGATTTCACAACAAGCCTGGAAAAATAACGCACTCCTTGGGAGATTGATGTATAGAAATGAATTTTTAGCCCTTGGATCCCTTATATCAGAAGATCTGGGGTCTATATCGAGAAGGGGAGGGAAAAAAAAATCAAACTAGGTGTGGTAAACAGGTCTCCCACAACCTAGTCTAGCTAAAAAACACCCTACAAGAGGGGCTACAGTTATGCACAACAAACTACCTCAAGAATAACGCATTCTTAGTCCATATGAGTAGGAGGCCATCATATATGATTAATAAATTAAATTATAGCAGAAAATCATAATTAAAGTGAAGCTGCTTCAATATACAGTAGATTACATGAGAAAAGAGAGCAAGATATCTTCAAAAAAGAGAGCTACAACATGTATATATCAGCAGAAATGGCTCAACAGCGTTATTTTCATGAGCTTTAGTAGCTGAAAATTACAACTCAGATCTAGGACATATCTGTGGATGAAACATGAGATCTATATTAGATCTGGAAACTAGATGGTTTTCTCTACAAGATCCTCTTGGGGTTTTGCCCAAATTATGCATAAATAAGAGTAGATCTAAGAAACAAGTTGCAGATCTGGAAATTGCTGCAGTAAATTTCTGAATATAAAATTTCATTACAATGGATCTGATCTAAATAGAACATGGATCAGCAATCTCATCCATGTATCACCAAGTGGAAGGCAAGGCCCAACACTAGAGATCTCTGATCTAAACTATGAGCAAAACACCATGAAGAGTCTCACACCAAAATAATGTAGTCCATCAATAGGAACAACATTGTAGCTCAAATGAAATAGATAACCACTACAAAATTGTAGATCTGAAGTACAAAGAGAAGAGAGACTCTTCCAGGAGGTTAAAAGACACACTCCATGAGAAGAGGCTCCCAAAATACACTAGATCTCTGCATATCTAGACTCCCACTTGCTACAGCTTGCAGAAGTAGCAAAACCCTCAATGGATTAGCGATGCCAATGTAGGTAGGTCTTGGCCTCATGCTTGATAGTGGATCACTTCAACAAACACTCCTCCAAGAATCCTCAAAGGAAGAGGTGAAATCCCTGCATAGGAATTCCAAGAAAAATTCTCCACTAAATAGTAGAGAATAGTATTTGTCTATGTAGACCGAATACTCAAGAATATGATCAATCAACAACCTTCTCTTGCTGCCCTCCCTTTCCTTTTATAATATGAAGAGCCTTTGCAAACCATACACCACCTTGATGAGTTAGCCCTTTTCACATGAGAGGCCTCCTTCTAGAACTTCACTGTCCCTTTTGGAGATGCAATGAACCTAGACAGCGTTGTTGATTTGGTCAAGGTTGACCCAGTCTTCAGCTCAAACCTCTTTCACACCTGCAAGTGATTATTTACATGGCCCTGATTTATCTTTTTTCAAATGGGCATTGATTTATTTCGTCTACTTAGGAGTTTTTCATGTCCTCCGTTATTCATTTATTCATGCAACAGAAAATAAAACCAAAAATGAATATTCCTCTTAGCTTAGGCTAAGTAGGAACATTACACAGAGATAGCTGAATACCGAATGATCCCTTTGATGCTATGCCCTCATTTTTATCTTTGGTGAGCGTCCTCACCTTGGACCCCACACCTTGTTGAGGTGACTTCCTAATGAAGATTCCTCCTTCAAAAGTGTGCTGCCCTAGTTGGCTTCCCTCCTCTTTGTAGCAGTGCTATTGACTTGGTCAACTAGGACTAATCCACCTAGAATGCCTCTTTTCACAGTAAGGGATCTTCAATCCGGTTCTCATATGTGTGTCTAGGCTGATCCTTGTTCACATTGAGCTAGTTTACTTGTGTGATTTCTTCCTCCTCAAGAATGCATGTTGACTTAGTCAAACTTGACTATGTCCCCATCTAATTTTTCCTTGTTCACACTTAGAAGTGTAAAACTATCTCCTAAGGTGATCTCCTTACTTACTAAGGTGGAATTTATTCGTATCTTTATTTTTCATCGGCCTATTTTCCCATTTATTCCTCTCTTGAGTGAAAGCATAAAAATCTAATATTCCAATTTTCTTGTGTGCAAACTTTGGAATATTACACACTTAAATTTAGAACACAAAATGAAAAATAAGAATATATTTTTTTATTAATTTATTCTTTACAATAAATCCAATACAATAGTGTAGGGCTCAAAACCTAGATGAAGACACCAATATTCAATCCTTCCAGGAACCAACCTGTACTTTGCCAAGCACTGACTTGGAATTCACGAGGCTCTGACCTCTAGGGATCCAAACCTATCTTCCCAAGGCACAAACCTTGTCTCTTTGAGGCACCAACCTCTAGGGATCCAACCCTATCTATGGTATAGGCTCCAACTTTGTCATCTTGAGGACTCTTATCCTCTAGGGCTCCAACCCTATTCTCCAAGGCACCAAACTTTTGTTTTTGAGTCTCCAACCCCTTTACTTTGTCAAGATATATTTGGTTATACTTCACGGCTCCCAATGTATTCTTCAAAGAGCCCTGTCAATATTTAGCTATGCCTCCTCCAAATCACTTCATCAATGAAAACCTTGTCTTCTCAATAGGTGTCACCACTGTTCTTCATGTCACCCAAACAAAGATTTCCAAATTCACCTCATGATTGCTTCAACGCATCATGATCTCCAATAATATTTCCAAGACTAGCTAAGGATTCTCAACAAGGTGTATTCTATATGTTGCTCAAATAAAGGTCAAATTAATACTCCTCATGGTGTGATCCAAATAAACCTCCAAATTTATCTCCAAGGGAAAAATTTTCACAAACAAATATTCAAGGTCACTTCACAAGTGATCCAAGTGTATTAAAAAACCAATCTTCCAAATCTGAGGTTCCAAGATAGAAATGTTACCAATTCTGAGTCAATGCTCACTATTCCTGAGCTTTCGATTCTTTACTGTCCACTTGTCCTCAAGTTCTTAACTTGTCCAAGCCTCCACCACTTCAATTCTTTCTTGTTGACTGTTTATACCTCTATTAGATGTCCACAACACACTTTGATGATGAAAAACCACAAATATGAATCTCCACAAATATATTACACTGAGTCTTCCACAAAAGTGTTCTATCTGACCTCCAAAATACTTCAAGTATTGTTCTGATCGAGATCAAGAGATACATAACCCAAAAAAATTTCTTATCACCAGCACCAAGCACATCATAAGGTAGCTATCCATAGGTCAAGCTTACATGTTTGAGGTTATTTAATGCTGGACTGTGGTTCTATCAGTAGTAATAACACTGCGCTACAGGTAGTCTAGATTAGATATACCCCAAGAAATTAATCCTTCAATCCCTTCTTGGTGTCCTTTAATTTTCTTACTATGTTATGCTCTGAAATTTTCTTACTGAATTATGTTCTTAAATGATCTCTACCGAAAATGATGATGAAAAGGAGTATTGGACATCATATTTATACAGGTTTTGACCTCTGACAAATAGACATGTCAGTTGGGTGAAGGAGTATGAGCCTACACAAGTTGGCTCAAGTCGGCTAGGAAAATATATATATATATATATATATATATATATATATATATATATATATATATATATATATATATATTTCAAATTAAAAATTCAATTTCTCACAAACTATTTGGAGTTAGAGGAAAAGTAAGGGCTTGTTAGAAATAGGAAAAAATCCTCTTTAAGATGGTGTAGGATTCATTTTCAAAGGATTCCTCGAAGGTGTCCAAATTTATTTTTCTCTGTGACTGCTTCTGAAATCTTTAGTGAAGAAGATAATTAGGACAACAAGAGGAAATTAGGGGTTGATGATTAGGGAAAAAAGAGGTTATTAGTGTGTCTCTAAGTTCTTGGTAATAGTGTCTGTTAGTTCCCAAATCCACCTTAGGCTGAAATAAGGCAGAAAAAGGACAACACCAAACCATGCTCAGCCTCGTAGCTAGCCCTATGAGGATAGGAGAGGGCTATCTCCGGGTCAATCTCAATGAAAATATTCAAAGGGGCTTGAGATGACTAAAAAAACAACTGATCTTAGGCTAGATGAACAAATAGGAGGGTTTGATTTTGATTTTTAGGGTTTTTTTGTTGGAAAAAGGGAAAAACAATTTTGGGCTTGGGGATGAGGCCAAATTCTTGCAGAGTTCAAGTTGGGGCAGGGTAGGCAATGACTTTGATGTCTTAGATTCAATGAATGGATATAAAAGACTGCTAAGAAGCTGAAGAGGGCAAGAAATTGCAAGGATCCACTTCAAATGGAGGAAAACATATAAAACTAAACAAAAGTTTAAGGTAGAGCATCAACAAACTAATGAATTCTACCTTAGTTACTCATTTGTCTAATTCAGAAGCAAAGAGAAGGGAAATGGCATACATATAAAATTAATGAAAATTACAATAACATGGAGAAAAACATCATCAAAACTCAGAAGCCACAAGGATCCCAACAAGTGCTGCAAAACTCTGGTCTTTCCTTTGCCAAAAATCTGAAATGAATATACAATGTGGTGCCAAACTTTTCCCAAGTATCCAACCCTGAAAATGTCTCAGAAAATACAATATATAGACCATCCTAACCCCTTCCCATGCCTCTAGGGGTCGAGCTCATCCTTCTAGGAGATGTTTCAACCAATTCTAAACATGGAACTGAAATCTAGGCAGCCAAACAACTTGCCTCTATATGCTAGGAAACTGATCCACTCACTTAATTTTCACTTTTTAGTGAATGAATCATCTAGAACAAGTAAAAACATGCCAAATTTACATCATATCCACAAAATTACATCAAGATAGAACAATAATTACATCCAAAAGTGAAACTAGTTAAATTGGCCGAATTCCTGAGCTGAAAAGTGAAAATTGAGTCAAAATCCTCTATGCGCCGCGCCAGAAAACTCAATGCGTCGCGCCACTTTGAGCCTGTTTTTGAGGCACTTCCCAAAGTCCAAATTGAGCTCATGATAGCTTGTTGGAAATCCCTGGATGTCTTCTATCCAACCCAAGTGTAAGGTTTCAATTTGGATGTCATTTTCCCTTCCAAAACTTCAATCTCCCAAGACTGGTTCCTGCTGGAGAAAAAAGTGGCAGAAAGGCCATTTTTGGAGTGTTTTTGACCTTTTAAACCACCCAGAACTTCATGAAATATCTCAAAAATTCCTGAGCATGCATAATTTACCATAAAAAACCCAAAAATATCAAGTTTTCCTCCAGAAGATGTCCCAATCATAAGCGCGCGTTGGGTGGCACGACGCGTCGGGCGGAAAAACCTGTTTTGCAACCAAAATTTTCAAAAATGACAAAATTTTCTCCAAATTTGCTGAAATTTGGAGTGAAGGTCTCCCATCATATCTCATGCTCAGCCAAGGAAGCTTCAACCAAGATTCAGAGTGGATCCAGTCTTTTCCGACGTTTCAGTGCTTTTCTCAACCTCGCCTTCAGGATCTTCATCCTAGCTCTGCAAACGTGTGTGCGAGCCCAATAGTGGTTTTTCATATGTCTGAGCATGTATTTGTCCCTATTGGCCTTCTCCAATAGCTTCTCCAGATGAATGTTGACTCTCGTAAGGCAATTCTCTCGCTCAAATGGTGTCATGTCACCTGGTCTCTTCCGGGCTAATTCTCGGTCTTCGCGGATTCTCTGCAGCTCCATGAGTGTGTGCTGATCCTCCAGTTGTTTATTCCACTGCTCCAAGTAATATATAACCCACTGAGCTCTCTGAAATTTCTCGTTCATTGTGTCTATCTCATATTTTTTCTCCTGGATGATTTCTTTCAGCTTTGAGCTGGGAGAGCTCGAATCAACATCGATCAATATAAAATCAGTGTGTTGGCCTCCTGAAGGGCCCCCATCGTGCATAGGCTTCTTGCCTCTGTCCTGTACCTGTTCTGATGTAGAAGGTGAGACCCCTTCCACGCCATGTGGAGATAGTACTCGCGCTGCTGTCGAAGGTAACGAGACCTCTTCCACCCTGGGCGGAGATAGTACTCATCGTGCTGCTGCAAATAAAGCTCTGGTACCTCTCTGATAGGTAACACACACTGGAACACTGATATGCTCTATCTCAGGAACCTCAAACTGATGCGAAGGCTCACCTACATCGTGTACAATCTCTGGAGGAGACTGAGGGGTTGTAAAGAAGTCACGGGAAATGAACTCCTCCCATGCAATGCCCTGCAATCCAAGCTGATGCACTACAATGATTTTAATGAGCGCATAATGAGAAATGCTATTATGTTGTTGCTCTAGAGTCTTCTTCTGCACAAGGGTAGTCATCCACTCTATGTTTTGGCACATGAAGTATGGAATATTCATCAGTCTCAATCTCGTGAAATGCATCAAAAGTCTGATATGGTATGCATAAAGGCGTGAAAATCTACCCTCACAGCTGAAATATCTAATGATGAGTTTCATTAATGGCGCATAGGACTCCTTCAGAAACTAGAACAGAAATACCCTGCTCAGCTGCCTCAAATATCCAGGCCTGATGTAAGGTTCATAATATGCTCCATCCAGCTGATGTCTCTTATTCCACTCCTCACCAATGTTCAGTATCCCGGTTGCCTCAGAAATGGTCTCTGGTGTCAAGGTGAAGTTCACTCCAGCAAGGTTTACATGACCATCACGCAAATGTAGGAAAAATAAGCGAACCAACTCCTGATGGTGTTGAATCTGTGATATCAACTCACAATACCAAAAACATGAATGTTGCTGAAAGCATGTCATTGCAAGCGGGCAGGCCTGCAATTGAGCCAAAGAAGTGGGCTCCTCCCTGACGTGCCTGCCACTCTTATGAGACCTCTTCGGTACATTTAGCTCTGCGGTTGAATCACTGTCCTTCTCATATCCCTGCTCATATGATCAATTTTTCTCTGACATGATGCTGACAACAAGGTGTTTGACAAATATGTGCTGATATATGTATGGTGAAAACAATACTTTTGTGTATGCTTTAATGCCCCATGTGCCACATATATAATAAGGTGCTGTGGAGAAATATCACAGTGGGAAAAAAGGACTGCCAAGTGAGATTTAAGTATGAGGACAGTCACTGTTTGGGGGACTTAGGGATTTGGGTATTTATAAGTGATGTGGGAATGAGTGATAGTGATGGGGGTAGTTTTTAGGAATAGGAGTAAGTGAAATGACAAAATATAAGTGAAATCAAGGATATAGAGGAAGTCCTTGAATGTTGTGGAAATTAGGCCTTTGTCAATGGTTGGTAAGTGATGGAGTTTGAGGATTAACACATGGGAACAAAAGGGTATAGGACAACGGGAATAGGAGAGGGACTGTGGTATGATAGTGTGACAGTAATAGCAGTGATAACAGTGATAACAGTGATAAGAGCACAAATGAAAATGGAATGAGAGTGTTTTGGCAACAAAGTTCAAGTTTTGACACCCAATTTCAAACCCTAGGAGAAAATTTTGATGTGGATATAGGGTTATATTTTCACCATTTAACCTCTTGAATTCCTTCTTCCAAATAGCACCCAACAAGAGTTAACATCAAATGGTAAGGGCGCACACTTACTTGGAGACAAATAAACTGAATCGAATTGAGTTTTGATGGAGCGAAGATGAGTTTTGGCCTTTGGGGCTCTGTGCGTTGCACACAAACCCAATGCGCTACGTCGTGTGGGTGTGTCGTTCCCTTAGGAAAATGCACGATGTGTTTTGGCTCTATGCGTCGCGCTCTATGGATGCGCCGCGCTCTGTTTAAACACATAGTCGACCTCTTCTAAAATCACAGTTTGTTCTTTGAACTCCAACTTGACTTCTCTCTTAGATTTTCCCAATAACTCTTGATGCAAATGAATGAATGAATTTGAGAAATATCTCATATAGAGGTGGTTTTAATTTTTGCTTCTCAATAACCCATTTTGTAATTTTTTTAGCTTTGGCACTTTTTGCATTTAATACAACTCTGTTTTTTTTGTTTCCTCACTGACTTTCTGAGTTTGAATGATGAAATTGGTTGATTTTTGCAGGGATGGTGGCGTCGAACCTTGGAAAAGGATGACCAGAGTTTGCATGGTGAAGTACAACATGGCGGAAAGATACATATTTAATACAAAAACAAATTTGACAATTTCTTTTTCAAAATAAAGTTTTGAAGAAGAAACATCCTCGAGCATATTGACGATGAAAATTTTGAACTAAAAACTTATTGAAAACCTCCTCATGGCCTGCGGGCATTGTTTAGCATTTCTGAAGACCAAACCCTAGACTTAGAAACTAAAATGACTCTTTTTTGACCAAAATAGCATCTATGACTGTAAATGACGTGAAATGAACTTTGGTGAACTTTGAGAAATTTTGACCAACCCAGCAGGTACAAACATGAGGGAAATGAGAAAACCAAGCCCTTCTGTCAATCAATGGCATGCCCCTAACAGAATGCAGATTAATGAGCTGAATGAGACACCTAAAAAATGAAATGCAATAAGAGAAATGATCTCTGATGGAGGGATAACAAGACTGACTCTAACATTGGCTCCAATGGGGTTGGTAGCTCCTTGGAGGTGCCAAGAACGGCAGATCTTTGGGAGAGTAGACCAGTTCCTTCGTCCATTGGGCTATGGAGTCCATTATTTTGACAAAACATCTCAAGACTGTTGTCTGAATTTATTTGACTGAAAATTTGACTCAAACTGACTTAACTTTTAAAACAGAAATGACTGAACCAAACCAACTAAATAGACTCAAACCAAAACTGAAATCCTTCTTCAGAATTATAGCCTTCACTTCGGGCCCCAAACTGAAGAAAAGACTACAGTGCACACTTACAATGAAATTGAAATACATGATATGTACAATGACAATATGATCAGCAGAAAACATCTTAGAAATGGTACCGCTTGAGCATTCAACCATTGAATTGCCCTCCTGGACAGTCTTCACCGTTCATCTCCTTCAAAAGAAAGGCGTTCTGACCTCGATATGCTGCAATCTTGAAAGGACCTTTCCAGAGATTTTCAAACTTACCGTGTTTACCTTTGTCCTCATTCCTAGCATCCCACTTTAGTACCAATTCCTCCAAATGGAATTTATCCGCCTTCACTTTCCTGTCATAGATCTTTTTTATTCTCTCCTGCAACTTGAATGTGTTCTGGAAGACCTCTTCTCTCATTTGTTGCAAATGAATCATCTGATTTATCCGTCTCTGCATATGGCTTTCTTCACTACCAGCGTCCTGAAGAAACTTGACCACCGGAACAGCAAGTGAGGTAGGAAAGACTGTATCCACTCCATAAACTAACTCGAAGGGGGACATACCAATGGACTTCTTTTGACTCACCCGATCAGCCCATAGCGCATTTACCAACTTCTTATGCCAACTCTTCTTATTTATGTCCAGCAACTTTTTAATGATGTTGACTAAGGATTTATTGGAAGATTCCGCCAAACCATTGCCTTGCGGATGATAGGTGGTTGAATGTCCCAAAATAATTTTATACTTAGCACAAAACTCAATCATCTTTCTTGATTTAAAAGCCACTGCATTATCAGTGATAAATTTACTCGGGCAACCAAAATGAGACAAAAAATGTTGTTTTCAAGGAAAGAAATGATTACCGAATCAGTGGCTTGCCTTGTGGGAACTGCTTTGATCCATTTCGTAAAGTAATCGGTGGCTGTTAGAATCCATCTATGCTGTCCTGAGGAATGAGGATGGATCTCCCCAATGAAATCCAAACCCCACTGCTGGAAAGGGGCGCTTACCTCAATAGGCTTGAGTGGAAATGGCTGTAATTTCTGTCTTCCTTCAAAAATCTAGCACTCATGGCAGCCTTTGACTGTTTTATATACATCAGCAAACAATGTCGGCCAATAGTACCATACTCTCAAAATCTTATTGGCAGTTGTTTTCCAAAAATGATGATCCCCGCAGTCTCCTTTATGGAAATCCTCCATTACCTTCTTCGCTTCTTCCTCAACCAAACAATTCAATAAAACACCACTCAGATCTTTCCAATAAAGTGCAGAATTCAAAATACAAAATTTTGCATCCTTCAGTTTCAAAGTTCTACCTTTGTTTCTAGTCATGCCAGGCGGTGATGACAAATTTTTAAGAACATACACGATATCTGAATACCATGGGGAAGAAAAAACATTTCCAATACCTGAAGTGGAGAATTCTCCTCATCCTCATCAGACATAGCAGCAATCAGATTTATGTCTAATGCGTGAAAATTTGATTCAGCCATAAGCTTCGCCAGCCCCTGTCCCTTGATAAGCTTCGTGGGCCTTATTTCCACATCATATTCCAGCAAAGCTGCGATCCACTTACCACGTCTTCCTTCCGGATCAGTCTGTACTAAAACATCTTTCACGTCAGCGTTAGGAACATAAGCTAAAATATGGGAATGCAAAATGTATACCCGGAAATCCTTCAATGCTTTTACCAGTGCTAAAGCTTGTTTCTCAATGATGTTTTATTTCAAGGCTGCGTCTCTAATAGTTCGACTGAAAAATGCTATGGGCTTCTCATGTCCATCTCTTTTCTGCATTAACACAGCTGCCATGGTATGCTCCGAAGCAAAGGAAAACAAAATAAAATCTTGGGTGTAATCCGGGTTGATTAACACCGAAGCTGAAGATAGTGCCAACTTCACCAAATTAAAGGACTTTACCGCCTCTTCAGTCCACTTCACTTCGATGTACTTTTTCAGCATATTTGTTATTTCTCCTAAATGTTTAGCAAGGTTAGGGACAAAACGGTGTAAAAAGTTCATCTTACCATTAAAAGACTGAATCTCCTTCTTGTTCCTGGGAGGGTCAACTTGCTGAATTTCTTCAACACGTGTTGGATCAATACGAATGCCATCTTTGGAAATAATGTGACCAAGTGATTTACCTTCATCCATGGCTAATAAGCTCTTTTTAGGATTAAGCGAGACACCATATTTTCTGCACTTTTCAAAAACAACTTTCAAGTGATACATATGCTCTTCATCTGAATTGGAAAAAACCATAAAATCATCAAGGTATATAACAAGGAAAACATCTTTTTCATTTGCAAAAGCCATGTCCATCACCCGCTATAAAGTCGCACCAGCATTCTTCAAACCCAATAGCATCTTGGCATAGTGGAATGTCCCCCACGGAGTGGTGAATGCTGTTTTGTCACGGTCGTCCTCATGGACCAAAATTTGGTTATATCCAGAATAACCGTTGAGTAGTGACATGCGAGATGCACCCACTACTCGCTGCAATATATGATCCATCTTAGGCAATGGATAATTTTCCTTCAATGAAACCTTGTTCAAATTTCTGAAATCAATACACAATAGAATCTCACCTATATTTTTTCGCACTGGCACTAAATTGGAAATCCAATCAGAAAATCTAATGGGAACAATGATTCCTACTTTGTACAACCTGTTTACCTCCTTCTCAATCGATGGCAGCAACTTCGGATTGATTCTTCTTAGCTTTTGTCTAAAAGGCTTCTGATTAGGCTTGATTGGGATAGTGTGCTAAATTATATTGGTGTCATACGTCTTTAAATCTGAGTAATCCCAAGCGAAAGCATCAGCAAATGAAGACAAAAAACTCACATATTTTGCTTTTACATCCGGTGGCAATGATTTGGATAACTTCACCATTTTGGGGTCTTTAGCTGTTCTAATATTTACATCTTCGACTCCTTTTTCAGTCGGTCGTAAGGTTGGTTTCTTGGCCACATCATCCTGATCGAAGAGTTCTTCTAAAGGTATCAAACCTTTAGGAATAACGTTGTCTTTCAGTTGTAACACTTCCATTTGATTGACTTGAACATCATCACCATCATCATATTCTACATCGATTGAGGTATCTTTGAACTTGCCTTTACTTTGCAAAAAATCATTAATCTCATCATCATCTTGGAAAACTTTCCAACATCTTTGATTATCAAGGATGGTAGTACAGTGCTTCACATGGATTTCAAACTTATTACTTGAATTCATTGGGATCTTCAAGTTACTTGCTGCCTTAGCAAGTGCATCTGTAATTCCATTTTGAATGCGAGGAATACAAGTCAAGGTATAATCTGAAAACTGCTTCAAAATGTCAAGGACAACATTACGGTAAGCTCGCATCCGGGGATGTTTCATTTGATATTCACCCTTTACTTGCTTAATCACCAATTCGGAGTCGCCATAGACTGCAATTCTCTTAGCATTCAAATGCTAATTTGTAAGAACATACCCGTACATTGCTTGGTACCTTGTTTGGAGCAGAAAAAGGACTGCGTACCTAAATACCAATTCCAACACCATCATTTCCCACTGCACCATCGAAATCCATGGTTCATAGACCCTCTTCATCATCCTCTAAGTGCTGAAATTGTGCTAGCTCTGTTTTTTCTGCCTGCTGTCCACTATCTTTAGCTGATTGCTCAACTGTGCTTTCTGTTTTTTGCCTTTCCTTCTGCAAAACTTCTCTGAAATTCTCGGTAATCTCTGGAATATCTTCTACTTGAACTAACTAACTATCTACATCATTGAAACTATCGGCAAACAAAAAAAAAGACTCTAAATCTGTATGTACATAATTAATCGGATGATTAACCGGTTTCTCCTTAGTTGTAATCATATACTTCATTTTTTGTTCCTGGTACAACTTTCTCATTTGAGAAAACACGGGAATCGTCGCGTAGGAGAAATCTAACTGTAATGTCCCTTTCAATTTTGCTCCCCAAGATATAGAAAGAAACATACCAAATCTGGGAGGAATGTCTGCTACAACAACGTCCATCAAAACATTCTTTGTAGGAATCTGATCCAAACTTACAACCAAGTCTTTAATGAGCCCAATACATCTCACTCTACTAGAATCAAATGAATAAAGATCATGGTACTTCCTGGTGATGTCTAAGCCCAACTTCTCCATGATTTCTTTCAGCATAATATTATGGGAAGCACCGGAATTGAACATGGCATTATGCAATACAAACTCATGTAATCGAAGACTGATATAAAAAGGAGGCACTTCGTTGTCCGGAGACTCACCATCTAAATTTGGTCCAAATATCAGTTCTGGTTGATCATCTTCAATATTCACCATGTCAGACATGGGATCGAAATTCAATATTTTGGAAACTTGACCTTTATAATTGTTGTTCCTCATTAGTTCAGTCAAGGGAATGGACACCTTTAATTTAGAAATCTCATTCTCTAAACTAAAGGCTGAATTATTTTTGATCTCTTTGGCTGGAACATATTTCTTTTCAGCCTTCTCCCTCGATGTAATTGGCTGATTTGATTTTTCTGCTGATGATGACTTGGTGGCAGCAGGATCAACTATCTCTTTTGCTTTCTTTTGTGCAACAGGTGAATCGTTTTTAGGTGCTGAAAATTCCTTTCTCTTTTGAATTGGATTGACAGGCACATCTCTATTTCTGAGAGAATATTGCTTTTGCTGGGCTGACAATGCATTCATATAACCTCTTTGATACTCATCCGACTCTTCTTCAAGAGCAGCATCATTAGCCAAGATAAAATCCTCATCTCTTTGTACCACTGAACTTTCTGCATATTCCTCATCTTCGGTGATATAAATGGGAAAATCATCAGGAGTAAAGAAATTATTTTCCTCCCCTACTACATCATCTTCATCATCTGAATTCTGACCAACAAAATTCTGTTGAAGAGGTGTCTTTACTTGTTGCTGGACTGTGGTTCTTGTGCTCGCTGTTCTCGCTGTTTAATCCTGAATTGGGGCTTCTGCTGACCATGGAAGTTGGGATTTCGAATCTGCGGTTCGGGATTATCAAGAGTGAACCTTTCGAACATTTTTTCCACCTTGCAAAGTATTTGATCTGCAGATGTAGAAGCTTCTTCCTTTATCACAACTTTCTTCTCTGATTTCAATCTAGCTCTCTTGTCGTTCAAATTTTCCTCAACACTTGGCAATCTTCTGCATGTCCTCTAAAGTGGGTGGATCTCTGTCTCATAATGAATAGGCCATCTCCAGATCAAAACCATCCGGGAATTTTAACAAAGCTGATTTCTTAGAAGGCCTCAAATCATCAGGAATAGCATTATAAACCGCATTAAATCTGATAATATAGTCTTGGACGGACTCACCAGGATTGCGCTTGATCTTGGTATATTCATAAGTGATTTGAAGCGGATCTTTCTTCATTTCCCACCGATCTATTTACTGTCTCTGAAGATCTTCTAATATATTAATACTCCTGGGCTACAAATATCTAAACCACTTGCGTACCTCACCTCCGAAAGTTTGCACAAACAATCTCATGGAGACATTCTCTTCATCAATTTCATGGAGATCAAAAAAGTCTGTCATTCTATCAATATGCTACTGAGTGGGCACACTTTGAGGAGTACCATCAAACAAAGGGATTTTACTCTGATAATCAGCGGGCATGGGATCCAAGTTCTGGGGCGAGACAAGAGGTGCGAATCTAGCAGCCATTGCTCTTGGTGGATTTATAATCTGTCTTGGAGAAATGGGTGGAGTAGGAGCAGTAGGTGTACGAGGTGTATGTGGTGGAGATGGAGGAGGAACTACTGCTGATTTCTAATCAGATATCGATGGTTGCACGGGAATGGTAGGAATAAAAGAAGGCTCAGCGTGAACCTATGAATCAGAAGTAACTGCTGATGGACCAAGAGTTTCAGAAGCAGATTCAATAAACTCAGGAATATTTGTTGCCACAATAGATTTTTGAATGTTCGGGATGTAACTATCAATAGATCTATTAGCTTTTTCAACCTCAAGATACTTGATAAACTCAGGATTTATGACGGTAGAACCAGTAGCACTTTCAGATTTAGTTTCAAACAATGACAACTCGAATTGATCATCAAACTTAATATCTTCAAGGAACTAAAATATAGTCGAGCATGAATCAGATTTAAAAAAAGGGATCACGGGACTTTCTCGACAGAAGATTCTTGAAATCAGATTGGGATTCTCATACACTGGAGGCGGATCAGGATCGGGATTTGATCTAGTATGTCTTCTGGAAGCCAGTGTGTTTATCTATTCAAAAATCAAAGGACGAAACCAATCTATTTAGCCTATCAAATTCTAGACTCAATCACCCAAAAGTCCAGAACGATGTAATATATTGGGGTAATTCACAAGTCAAATGTCACGTTCACAAGCTAAACCGGAGATTGACTGAAGAAGTGTTTATCTACTTCCGCTAATGCAAAGCAAAAGAGTTTCAAAAGCTACCTGGCGTAACTTTAGGCTCCGTCTGTAACTTATGAAACAAATAACACCAAAAATCAAACCATTTGATCCCTAGTATGGTCGCCACTATGTTAGTTCCCAAATCCACCTTAGGTTGAAATAAGCCAGAAAAAGGACAACACCAAACCACGCTCATCCTCGTAGCTAGCCCTACGAGGACAGGAGAGCGCTCTCTCCAGGTCAATCTCAATGAAAATATTCAAAGGGGCCTGAGATGAATAAAACAAAAACTGATCTTAGGCTAGATAAACAAATAGGAGGGTTTGATTTTGATTTTTAGGGGTTTTTGTTGGAAAAAGGGAAAAACAATTTTGGGCTTGGGGATGAGGCCAAATTCTTGCAGAGTTCAAGTTGGGGCAGGGTAGGCAATGAATTTGATGTCGTAGATTCAATGAATGGATAGAAAAGACTGATGAGGAGCTGAAGAGGGCAAGAAGGTGCAAGGATCCTCTCCAAACTGACGAAAACATATAAAACTAAACAAAAGTTTAAGGCAGAGCACCAACAAACTAATGAATTCTACCTTAGTTACTCATTTGTTTAATTCAGAAGCAAAGAGAAGGGAAATGGAATACATAAACATCAATGAAACTTACAGATACATGAAGAAAAACATCATCAAAACTCAGAGCCACAAGGATCCCAACAAGTGCTGCAAAACTCTGGTCTTTCCTTTGCCAAAAACTGAAAATGGATATACAATGAGGTGCCAAACTTTTCCCAAGAGTCCAACCCTGAAAATGTCTCAGAAAATACAATATATAGACCATCCTAACCCCATCCCATGCCTCTAGGGGTCGAGCTCATCCTTCTAGGAGTTGTTTCAATCAATTCTAAACATGGAGCTGAAATCTAGGCAGCCAAACAACTTGCCTCTATATGCTAGGAAACTGATCCATTCACTTAATTTTCACTTTTTAGTGAATGAATCCTCTAGAACAAGTAAAAACATGCCAAATTTACATCATAGCCACAAAATTACATCAATATAGAACAATAATTACATCCAAAAGTGAAACTAGTCAAACTGGCCGAATTTCTGAGCTGAAAAGTGAAAATTGGGCAAAATTCCTCTATGCGCCGCGCCAGAAAACTCAATGCGCCGCGCTACTTTGAGCCTATTTTTGGGGCACTTACTATAGTCCAAATTGAGCTCATGATAGCTCTTTGGAAATCCCTGGATGTATGCTATCCAACCCAAGTGTAATTTTTCAATTTGGATGTCATTTTCCACTCCAAAACTGCAATCTCCCAAGACTGGTTCCTGCTGGTGCAAAAAGTGGCAGAAAGGCCATTTTTGGAGTGTTTTTGACCTTTAAGACCACCCAGAACTTCATGAAATCTCTCAGCCATTCCTGAGCATGCATAATTTACCATAAAAAATCCAAAAATGTAAATTTTTCCTCCAGAAGATCTCTCAAACGTAAGCGCGCGTCGAGTGGCGCGACGCGTCGGGCAGAAAAACCTGTTTTGCAACCAAAATTTCAAAAATGACAAAATTTACTCCAAATTTGCTGAAATTTGGAGTGAACGTCTCCCATCATGTCCCATGCTCAGCCAAGGAAGCTTCGGCCAAGATTTAGAGTGGATCAAGCCTTTTTCGCCGTTTCAGTGCTCTTCTCAACCTCGCCTTCAGGATCTTCATCCTAGCTCTGCAAACGTGTGTGCGGGCCCAATAGTGGTTCTTCATATGTCTGAGCATGTCTTTGTCCCTATTGGCCTTCGCCAAGAGCTTCTCCAGATGAACGTTGATGCTCGTAAGGCAAGTCTCTCGCTCAAATGGTGTCATGTCACCTAGTCTCTTTCGGGCCAATTCACGGGCTTCGCGGATTCTCTGCAGCTCCATGAGTGTGTGTTGATCCTCCAATTGTTTATTCCACTGCTCCAAGTAATTTATAACCCATTGAGCTCTCTGAAATTTCTCGGTAAGTGTGTCGATCTCAGCTTTCTGCTCCTGGATGATTTCTTTCAGCTTTGAGCTGGGAGAGCTCGAATCAACATCGATCAATATAAAATCAGTATCTTGGCCTCCTGAGGGGCCCTCATCCTGCATAGGCTTCTTGCCTCTGTCCTGTACCTGTGCTGATGTAGAAGGAGAGACCCCTTCCATGCCATGTGGAGATAGTACTCGCGCTGCTGTCGAAGGTAACGAGACCCCTTCCACCCCGGGTGGAGATAGTACTCGTCGTGCTGCTGCAAATAAGGCTCTGGTACCTCTCTGATAGGTAACACACACTGGAACACTGATAGGCTCTATCTCAGGAACCTCAAACTGATGTGAAGGCTCACCTGCATCGTGAAAAATCTCTGGAGGAGGCTGAGGGGCTGTAAAGAAGTCACGGGAAATGAACTCCTCCCATGCAATGCCCTGCAATCCAAGCTGATGCACTACAATGATTTTAATGAGCGCATAATGATAAATGCTGTTATGTTGCTGCTCTGGAGTCTTCTTCTGCACAAGGGTAGTCATCCGCTCTATGTTTTGGCACATGAAGTATGGAATATTCATCAGTCTCACTCTCATGAAATGCATCAAAAGTCTGATATGGTATGCATAAAGGCGTGAGAATCTACCCTCACAGCTGAAGTATCTAATGATGAGTTTCATTAATGGCGCATAGGACTCCTTCAGAAACCGGAACGGGAATACTCTGCTCAACTGCCTCAAATATCCAGGCCTGATGTAAGGTTCATAATATGCTCTATCCAGCTGTTGTCTCTTATTCCACTCCTCACCAATGTTCGGTATCCCGGTTGCCTCAGAAATGGTCTCTGGTGTCAAGGTGAAGTTCACTCCAGCAAGGTTTACATGACCATCACGCAAATGTAGGACAAATAAGCGAACCAACTCCTGATGGTGTTGAATCTGAGATATCATCTCACAATACCGAAAACATGAATGTTGCTGAAAGCATGTCATTGCAAGTGGGTAGGCCTGCAATTGAGCCAAAGAAGTGGGCTCCTCCCTAACGTGCCTGCCACTCTTATGAGACCTCTTCGGTACATTTGGCTCTGCGGTTGAATCACTGTCCTACTCATACCCCTACTCATATGATGAATTTGTCCCTGACATGATGCTGAAAACAAGGTGTTTAACAAATATGTGTTGATATATGTATGGTGAAAACAATAGTTTGGTGTATGCTTTAATGCCACATGTGCCACATATATAATAAGGTGTTGTGGAGAAATATCACAGTGGGAACAAAGGACTGCCAAGTAAGATTTAAGTATGAGGACAGTCACTTTTTGGGGGACTTAGGGATTTGGGGATTTATAAGTGATGTGGGAATGAGTGATAGTGATGGGGGTAGTTTTAGGAATAGGAGTAAGTGAAATGACAAAATATAAGTGAAATCAAGGATATAGAGGCAGTCCTTGAATGTGGTGGAAATTAGGCTTTTGTCAATGGATGGTAAGTGATAGAGTTTGAGGATTAACACATGGGAACAAAAGGGTATAGGACAGCGGGAATAGGAGAGGGACTGTGGTATGATAGTGTGACAGTAATAGCAGTGATAACAGTGATAAGAGCACAAATGAAAATGGAATGAGAGTGTTTTGGCAACAAAGTTCAAGTTTTGACACCCAATTTCAAACCCTAGGAGAAAATTTTGATGTGGATATAGGGTTATATTTTCACCATTTAACCTCTTGAATTCCTTCTTCCAAATAGCACCCAACAAGAGTTAACATCAAATGGTAAGGGCGCACACTTACTTGGAGACAAATAAACTGAATCGAATTGAGTTTTGATGGAGCGAAGATGAGTTTTGGCCTTTGGGGCTCTGTGCGTTGCACACAAACCCAATGCGCTACGTCGTGTGGGTGTGTCGTTCCCTTAGGAAAATGCACGATGTGTTTTGGCTCTATGCGTCGCGCTCTATGGATGCGCCGCGCTCTGTTTAAACACATAGTCGACCTCTTCTAAAATCACAGTTTGTTCTTTGAACTCCAACTTGACTTCTCTCTTAGATTTTCCCAATAACTCTTGATGCAAATGAATGAATGAATTTGAGAAATATCTCATATAGAGGTGGTTTTAATTTTTGCTTCTCAATAACCCATTTTGTAATTTTTTTAGCTTTGGCACTTTTTGCATTTAATACAACTCTGTTTTTTTTGTTTCCTCACTGACTTTCTGAGTTTGAATGATGAAATTGGTTGATTTTTGCAGGGATGGTGGCGTCGAACCTTGGAAAAGGATGACCAGAGTTTGCATGGTGAAGTACAACATGGCGGAAAGATACATATTTAATACAAAAACAAATTTGACAATTTCTTTTTCAAAATAAAGTTTTGAAGAAGAAACATCCTCGAGCATATTGACGATGAAAATTTTGAACTAAAAACTTATTGAAAACCTCCTCATGGCCTGCGGGCATTGTTTAGCATTTCTGAAGACCAAACCCTAGACTTAGAAACTAAAATGACTCTTTTTTGACCAAAATAGCATCTATGACTGTAAATGACGTGAAATGAACTTTGGTGAACTTTGAGAAATTTTGACCAACCCAGGCAGGTACAAACATGAGGGAAACTAGAAAACCAAGCCCTTCCGTCAGTCAATGGCATGCCCCTAATGGAATGCAGATTAATGAGCTGCATGAGACACCTAAAAAATGAAATGCAATAAGAGAAATGATCTCTGACGGAGGGATAACAAGTCCGACTCTAATGTTCTTCAAATGTTACCTCCCCCTCACCACTAAATGTAGGCATATATTTGAGATAATATTCTGCATGTAATGCATTCATAGGTTGAGGTAAAACTAAAGGGGCATACCTAGCAGCTTCAATTTCATCCATTCGGTTAGGGGGTGGGTTTTCACCTACCATGGTATGAGTTTTTGGGATTTTTGGAACTAAAATTGGTGGATTTTGAATAAGAGACGTTGAAGCACCAACACTTGATGTAGATAATATGTAGAGAATATTTTTTGGTTGGAAAACAAGGGAGGTACATAATTTTCTGCAAAATCAGGGGACAGAGTTTGCAACACTTCTTTAGGGACAACCTTTAAGAAAACAGTAGCATAGGCAGCAAAATTTCGTTTGATATTCTTCTTTATTAGCTTCTCAAGGTCAGGGACTGGGATTATCAAAGGGGAATATGGGTTAGCCATGCTTCTATCCCTTATAGGAGTCAGAACTTCAACAATGTAGTTACCATGTGTAAAGCGGTCTAAAAATACAATTGGAATTGTACACTTCAAAACCAAACTTATAAATTTGTCATTCACCCAGGGATAAAATTCAATTCGCCTCCCTGGAAATGGCACCAAATATGTTAGCGCAAGGATTCACTCCTTTAATTCAAAGAAGTAAGCCTTACACATCATAGTTCATTTCAAAGAAAAAGGTTTTGAGTGGTGGGATGGCTTCTTAAAGAGTTTGAAATGATTTCTATTCTTTTATACTTTCATGCATTTGGCAAGTTGTGGCAAGTATAAATTGTATGGATAAATTTGTAGTATAGGGCAGAAGATTCTGATAGATGAAAGGTGACAGATAGCTGGTACTCAATCTAAGAAATATGCATATCCTAAATCAGTAACACAGCTACAAGAGTGGCATTTTACATAAACTTTGTTTTATATAAAGTAAACAACATTTATAAATCATAATACATGCATAAATAATCTCATAAATCCTTCATGAAACCTTCACTAGCATGCTCTACACAACATATAGATGATTTACAGAAGACTAAACAATAGATAATTAACTATTAGATCCTCTAACAGTTCCCTTACTCATACTTTGGTAACTGCTACAACCCATAAATGAGATGAATAAAACAATAAGAGAAACACACCATACATTAGATATTCATTGAAACACAAAATCCTCCAGCATGAAGTACAAAAAGAAGGTTTTTTATTATGAAAGGTCTTCAGGTCAACCAATATCCAACCCTGAAATGCCATTTACAAATGATATTTATAGAGAGAGAGGCACCAATTCCATCTCTCCTAAAAAGAGGGACCCACTCTTCCTCTAATTAAATAGGAGTTTTGACATATTAAAGACACATCCTATCAAAATATAACTAACGTGACATATGTAGATAGGAAGAAAGAAGACAATTCGAACTATGTTGTTGTGTGTGCTGGAAAACTTCCTTGTTTTCTAATGATTTGTCTCTCCATGATCTAGTTGGTTCTTTAAAACCAATGTGTCTTCATTAAATGTGTCATTTAAAAACCCCAAAACCATTTATCAACCATTACTTGACATGTCCATATCATTAGGAGTCCTTATCATCCTTGGACTATGTTGTCACCCTGTAATTTGTAATATTGGCAAGAAAAAATGATAGAGGACAACATCAAACCACTTTGGAGTCCAAGACCTAGCCTTCCTAGTCTCAGAGCGGGCTCTCTCTATTTTTTATGATTTAACTTTTAGCTTGATGGTTATAATTTCTGATATTAGGCTAGTTATAGAGATTATGAGAATTGTTGGTTTTGATTGATTAGGTGGTTGGATAGATAGAGTTGTGAAACTAATCCGTTGGGCTATGGAGTCATAAAAGGCTGAATTGTACATCAATTTTTCAAGGGGCATTCACAGGGCGAGCTAACTATGCAGATTGGATCTTACTGATAGTGTGAATATGAGATGGGAGAAATTAGTGGGTTCATAAATAGATAAAGAGAAGTTAAGAATTCTTTAACTATACTTCAAAGGAAAACATAAAGATAAAAAACACAGACAAAATTAAGGTTCTCTCTCAACAAATCTTAATTTAAAATTTCTATTTTGTAATAAGAGCAATTGATGCACAACATGAAAGGACAAAGGAAAAAAACATTAACACAGAGGAAAGAGCATCACCATTAACATAGCTCAAGAATCATGTGAACGGTCTCTTATTATTGATGCCCAGCTCAAACAGTGATAGTGGTCCAATACAATGATCTTTGCACCACAGAGTCTAACAAGGTACAACCCTTGATAATGAAAATTCAGGTAGTATTTAGCTAAAACTTGAGTCAGTTGCCCTAATCTAATTTGGAAAACTTCATTTATTACAAACAACTGAAAATTAAATAGGTATGGCAATGCAAGGCCTGAGCAAAAAATCTCTGATAACACACTGCCTGTAAAAATTAATTTTGAGCAGCTATTTATGGATCTAAAAACTTCGATGGATCTTCATAAGATCAAAAATTAGGCTCGAAGGTGGCATGTGATGATCAAGAAGAGGCAACGAATGATGGCTCTGACATCCATCCCTTCTTTTCAAAAGATCGACGTTGGGTAATTAAGTCTGGTGTATTGTTAGCCACTTTACATTGATTAGTGTCGGTGTTGATGTGTTTACTACCTTTTCCATTTCTGCTGGTATACCATGACATTTTTTTATGAATGCCCTTTGCCCGAAATGACTTACTTTGCTTGCTACTATGACATTCATCCTCGCTCTACCTTTTTCCCCTTGTCAGGTCCTACCCAAGCCTTTCCTCCATTATAACATAACAAGTTTGAAAAAACGCCTTGCCCGAATCAACCCTTACTACTTCTCTCGAGTAAATGGTGGAAAACCCTTAGAACGGGTGGCTGAGTCTTGTTGTTGTGCATAGCCCCTTTTATTCAAAAAATATCACACAAACCACATCCTCCTGAACTTGAAAATATTTAGGCATTTGCTCCGAAATACATCACATCCGCGCCAACATTGCACTTAGCACGACACAAGACTTAACATTTACCCTTCACACTTATCCTTTAATATTTGTGATTTTCGATTACGTCGAGTTTCACCGTGGCATCTCACATTGCACTTTTCTATCTTTAACATTTACCTTTGTTCCTATTCCTTAACATTTGAAATTTGCAATTACAATCAGGTCCCACCATGGCATCACACATCACAGTTCACTGTCTTTAACATTTACCTTTGCGCCTATCCTTTAACATTTGTGATTTGAGATTGTGATTGGGTCCCACCGTGGCATTACACATTGGACTTCATTGTCTTTAACATTTACCTTTGCACCTATCCTTTAACATTTGTGATTTTCGATTTGGAGATGGACCCCACTACAATCTTCTCCAAGCTGTCAAGTGAAATTTAGTTAAGGAATGGTAAAAAGCTGCCCGAAAAATAATATGAAGGATTTCAAAGTATTCAAGCTGTATGTGAGGGAAATATGGGTCCTGCAAGCCTCGAATATCGCACTTCGATGACTATAACATTTACTGTTGTGACCATCCTAAAAGGCTTGCGATCTGCGATTGCGATTGGGCCCCACCGTCGTCGTATATCATACCTCGGAGATTATTTCATGAAATTTTGTACTTATCTTTGGAAACTTGCAGCGTGTGATGAGGGGAAAAGTTTTTAAGGGGGATAATGGTTGGCTACGACGGTCCGTTATATAAAACCCAATTCGGAGGGGTCTTAAGGTGGTAGGAGGCATTGTGAAAAGTGGGTGCGAAATGCATCGGGGACCGTCATATGTGAATATGGGGAACAAAGATGGTTAACGAGGATGGGTCCAGATAGGTGATGTGAGGTGGAGTTGGGGTATGAGAGCCGAGGGGGGGAAAATGAAACTTAGGATAAGAGGAATAACAAAGGGGTGGGGTAAAAGGATATGCAATGTGATCAGATAATTTATGATAAAAACATACCATAAGGTCCCAAACTTGAAAAAAATCATCCCTTTTCAGACCTCTAGAGAAAAATTTGAACTCTTCAGTTTGATTACAAGAAACAATCACGCTGTTTTTTAGGCTGAAATTTCTATAGCATGAACTTTTCATTTCTCCTTTCTCAACAAATCTACCTACCCAATTTACAATTCCTAACATTTTTTCTCTTTTTAGGGTGCATTTAGACTTGCAGACCTTGACATCATTTTTTCTTTGTTACTGAATTTCTAACTTATCACCTATCCCTTATTCCTCCTATTGGTTCATATTAGGTTGTTGAATCTGTAATATCCCAAAAGGGAGAATGCAGTAATACTGAGACACAATATAAGACTTACAAAAAAGTAAACAATAAATCTAAATACACATCAGAATGCACAGAAATAGCTGAGCCATTTTATTATATAGGAGGTGAAAAATCAAGTACAACAATGCTCAAAATATGAGACACTCAAGCCACAAGGATGGCCTAGAATGACCCTGCAATGATTCCCAAAGAGGGGTTGCGTAACTGCTGAACTACTGGAAGGTAAACTATGTTGTCCCTGCTGCAACTGTAGGGATTACAACTACCTGAAAGATAAAAAGTTAGATCTAGGAAGAATGGGAGCTCTGATGATGCTGAAATTATAGATCTAGGTTCAATGATGGATTCCCAAGATAACCTAGAAGGGATTTCTCAGTTCTGTAAGTTTAAGAAAACCACCCTCTTAGGGCTTCACATGTATGCTGCTGGGAATGCAGATATGAAGCTATATCTAATGATATGATGGCTGTAGTGATGCACAATCAGATCTATGCAAGAAGGGTTGATCCCTTCACTAGATCCTTGGGCTAAAAGCTCAAGAACTAGCTCCTCCAATCTCCTCCACTGAAAATAGTTGTTGTAGGAACAACATCTTCAAAAAAATACACTGTTAGAGAGGGAGGCTCAATAGCCTGCTACTAGATATGTCAAATCAGCTCCTGAATGATGGAAACAATAGATACAATGTGAGGATATGATTCCTCACAGGATTTCTAGTGGAAATACTGGAAACTTTCTTCCTCCAGTAGATCTACAAGACTAAACCGCAGAATCCTTCAAGGGACTGCTGCTGCATGGAGGTAAAACCTAATGGCCTGAATGCCAGATATAGATCTGCTACTCTTGAAGGGATGGATCTGAAGAAAAAAGTGGTAGGATGAATCCTCCACTAGTTTCCTAGATGAATTCTAGAAACAATCTCCTGAAGATGGCACCAATGCCTGATAAGGAGTGAAGAAAAATCCTCTTTCCAGAACTGCTCAAGGAAAGAGGTGGGATTCCTGCTCAAGAACACCCTGTGCTAAACAACACTGCAAAATCTGCTAAATAGAACAAGTCTGCATAGAAATGTCCTAAGACAAATCCAGATCGAAACAGATCAAGAAATGAAATAATCGAAATCATGCCTTCCTTTGTGCCTTCATCTTCATTATATGCATGAGCCTTCCATAGCCTAGGCCACCTCCAAATCTGCGCTGTACATGTGGACATAGTCTCCATGTTTTACTGCGTTGTAGCCTCATGTCCTCCATCAAGTTCACATGGGGTGATCACCCTCTCCATCATATGTGCATTAAATATACCACTTCCTCCACTATGTTATCATAAGTTCTTCATGATCTTCTTGAAATGCACTATGATCTCAGTTGACCTTGTCAAATATCCTCGTGATTTTATATTTTAAGATCCATTATATTATTTGAGTGTTTCATCCTCCATAATCTATCTCATAAATGAGACATGATCTCCATTAATGGAGCTGCTCCACTACTCCATGATTTTAGATCTAAATCTAGAATATCCACATACACACATTAAAAGTGGATTTTATTAATATTTGAGGTTTGTGGGTCCCTCTACCCTTTTATTTACTTAATTTATTAAGAAAATCAAGGACTCTAATATTCCAAATATGATGTGAAAATTTGGGAATATTAAAGAATCAATGTCATTTTCTACCTATCTTCCTGATAAGCCAAGTTTAAATGGTTCAACAAATCCTCATTTCCTAATCTATCAGTAGAAAATTCAAAATTGGAAAATCATGCTTGAACTGTATGATTGTACATAGCCCTTCTCAATAGTAGTGGCATTTTGACTTGAAACACTTTCAAAAATACATATCTTTTGTGTGGGGCTTTATTTTTCCTTTTTTAAATACCCTATTTTCTTCTTCTTTTGTTTCTATGGCTAGCACTCCTAAGGATGTTCCATGGCTCTTCTTCTTTTTTTCTTCTTCATTTATTATTCATTTTTCATGACTGACACTCCTAAGGATGTTGGGAAAATTGCATCAATTCCATACACTAACTGATATGGAGACATGCCAATTTATTTCTTGGTTGTCAATCTGTCAGCCCATAATGCATGCACCAATTTTTTATGGCAAGATTTTTTATTGTCTTCCAACATGTTCTTGATGATGTTGACCAGGCTCTTGTGGGAGGATTCAGCTAGTCCATTACCTTGAGGGTAATAAGTTGTATAATGCCCTAAAGAAATGTGATATCTATGGAAAAAATCCACCATCTTCTTGGATTTAAAATCAACAACGTTATCTGTGATGATTTCCTAGGACAACCAAATCTAGACATGATGTTGGCTTCAAGGAATTTGATAATCACTGAGTTAGTAGCAGTTCTGGAAGGGATGACCTTTATCCATTTGGTAAAATATTTTGTAGCAGTAAGGATCTATTTGTGCTGGGCAGAGGAGGAGGGGTGGATTTCTCCAATGAACTCTAAACCCCATTGTTGGAAAGAAGCTTCAACAGAGATTGGTTTCAAGAGAAAAGGTAGCAACTTTCTTTTTCCCAAAAAAATTGGCATTAATGATAGGTAGCAACCATTTTTTGGATGTCTGGGAAAAGAGTAGGCCAATAGAAACCATCTCTAAGGATCTTGTTAAGAGTGGTTTTCCAGTAGAGATGGCCTCCACAATACCCTTCATGGAATTTTTTCATAACCCTATCTACATCTTCCTTAAGAGAAAATTTAAGAAATATGTCCCCCAAAATCTTTCCGTACAAAATATTTTCTAGGGTGCAGAATTTTACAGATTTCAATTTCAAGAATCTAGATTTTTTTTGGATAAATCACGAGGAGTAATTAAATTAAATAAAACATATAGTATATATGCGTACTAGGGAGAATTTAGGAATTCTTCCTTAATAGGTGGAGTCGCCAACTCCTCTTGTTCATCCAGTAAATCAATCATGTTCATATCTAGTGTTTGAAAATTTGTTTCAGCCATCAGTTTGGAAAATCCCTATCCCTTGATTAGTTTGGTGGGTCTGATCTCTAAATCATACTTCAAGATAACATCAATACACTTGCCTCTTTTTCCATCAGGATCCTGTGTTAGGATGTCTTTGAAAATTATATTGGGCACAAATGCAATGATGTTGTAATGCAGAATATAAACTATGAAATACTTCAGTGCTTTGATCAAGGAAAATTCTATGGGCTGCTCTTATCCCTCTTTATTTTTTTTGTGGAAAAAAAACAACAATTGTGTGCACTTATGCAAAGGAAAAAATGATGAAATCCTTGGTGAAATCATGTCTGATCAGAGCTGGTGCCTTTGTGAGTGCCTACTTTACTAGGTCAAAATACTATTTAGCCTCCTTGGTCTACTTGAATCCTGAATCTCTCTTGAGCATGTTAGTGATATTCCTCAAGAGTTCTACAAGGTTTGGAATAAACCTTCTTAAAAATTTTATCTTTCCAATTAAATATTGCAACTCTTTGTTGTTCCTGGGATGACTGATTTGAAGTATGCCCTCAATTATGCTGGGGTCAATCTTGATTCCTTCTTTAGATATGATATGGCCCAGAAGTTTTTCTTATTCAAGATTGAAAAATGATTTCTTAGGATTCAGAGATAGACCAAACCTTCTGCACTTTCCAAAAAATCTTCTCAAATGGGCCAAATGTTCTTCGTCGGTTTTTGAGTACACTGTAATATCATCGAGGTAGATCACAATGAAGAGACTGATTTCTTATGAGAAAGAAATATCCATTGCTCTCTAGAAAGTGGCACCAACATTTATTAATCCAAAGGGAATTTTTACATACATGAAGGTTCCCCAAGGAGTAGTAAAAGTTGTTTTGTGTTGATCATATAGATGCACCAGCACTTGATTGTACCCTGAAAAGCCATCTAGCATAGAGATTATTTTGGAGCCCACTACCTTGGGCAATATGTGGTCCATATTTGGTAAAGGGTATCTATCCTTAAGAGATGCCTTGTTTATATTTCTGAAGTCAATGTAGAGCCTAATCTCTCCTGTCTTCTTTCTCATAGGTACAATATTGGAAACCCAATCAAAATATCTGATTGGGACTATTATCTTGGCATCATACATTTTTTTGATCTCCTTCTCAACTAGAGGCATTTGGACAAGATTTGTCCTACGAATTTACTGTTTGAAATGCTTTTGGTTCTCCGTGAATGGAATTTTATGCTGGATACTATCAGTATCATAAGATTTCAGGTATTCATAAATCTAAGCAAACACATCAATAAACCCCTTGAAAAAATTAATACATTTTTGCTTTGTGGATGTTGGCAGTGTTTTTGACAACTTTATCATCTTGGGATCCTGCTCACTGCCGAGATTGTACTCCTTGATATTTGCTTCTATAGATTACATTTTTGGTTTCCTAGCCACATCATTGAAATCAAATAGTTCCTCCAGAGCATGAAGTCATCTAGGTCGGGTGTTGTCCCTGAATTGTAGTACTTCAAATTCTTCCTTTTCTGGATCTTCATGCATCTCTGTCCTATGTAGATATTTATTTCTGACAAATTAATATCAAAATTTTTAGGGGGCTCCTCCTTGCACATTGGGATCTTCAAACTCACCCTTAGATTGTAGGAAACTCTCAATCTGTTTGTCACCTCAAAATACTTGCCAATATCTCATATTGTTAGGAATTTTTGGGCGATGTTTGTCCTGCATTGTATATTTTTTGTTAGGATGAGGTAATTGACAAGTGCTGGCTGAAAATGCTAACCCATTAGCAAGGATATTTTGATTTCTTGGGATTGCAGCAAGGTCATATTGGTCAAATGTTTTTAGGAGGTCAAGGGAAACATTCTTGTATGCTCTCAATCTAGGATACTTGGCTGAATATTCTCCCTTGATTTGTTTAATGACCAGCTCAGAATCCCCATGAACGATGAGTATTTTGGCTCCTAATTTCTTCAGTAGTTGTAAACCCAAAAGGAGTGCCTCATATTCTGCTATATAATTGGTACACTGAAATTTTAGCTTGTAAGAATTCCCTTATTTGTGGTTAATTTCAGTATTGCATACCCACACCCCTACTCTTGAGCCATATTTACCACAAGAACCATAAAAAATCATGTTCCAAAAAGGTTCAGGTTCAGAATTGTGTTGCACAATTTCCATTTGGGATGACTGTTCTCTTTTCTGATCTTCTTCTTCTCCAACTACCTATTCATTAATATTTTCATCATTGTATAGAATAAATGAATCAAGGTCAGAATGGATAGAGTATAGGGGGTATTTATGAGGCTTTTCTTGACTGCTTACCATGTATTTCATTAGATTCTCCCTATACAATCTCCTTTGTTGGCCAAAAACTAGTATGGTAGCATAATTCATATCCATTTGGAGGGTTCCTGAAAGCTTGGCTCCTCATGAGCGTGATAAAATCATAGCATATTTAGGAGGGATGTCAGCCACCACTATATCCATCACTAGACTCTTGTCTAGTATCTGGGCTAAATTAATACAATGATCTTTAATGAGGCCTAAACATTTAACTTTTTTGGAGTCAAATGAGAACAAGTCTTTGTAGGGTCTAGTTATCTCCAAGCCAAGTCCCTCCATAATTTCCTTTGGCATGAGATTATTATATGCACCTAAGTCTAACATGGCATTATGGAGGATCTTATCATGAAAATTCAAACTGATATAAAATGGGGGAACACCTCCCTCCTATAATTTACCCTCTACCTCTAGCCCAAACAAAGGTTTGGTTTTGTCATCATTCAGATTGATAGTGTCAGTAACTTCTCCTATTTTCAGCACTTTTAGGACTTGGGACATATATAAATCCTGGTTCACCAATTCAGTGAGAGCGATGAAGATTTTTATTTTGGAAATTTCATTCTCAATGCTGAATGGTGTTTTTGTTTTTGGTAGATTTGAATCAATCTTCTCAGGCACTATTTTTGCATCCACTTCCGATCATTGACTTGTAATAGGGATATCATATGGACTAGTTTTGCTAAAGTAGACAACTGGTCTACTAGTGCTGCTTTATAGATCATTCTTTCCTGGGATTTTAGCAATTCTCTTTAATCTCTCTGTTGTTTTTTTGGGATCAGCTTCAGGGGCATTTTTAGCAGAGTTTTCAGAATTATTTCTCTTGGGAATATCCAAATTTGTCTTTCTTCGGGGGTTATATTGTCTATGCACATCCATGATGGCATTCTCAAACCCTTGTTCATAATATTCATACTCTTGAAATTATACTTCAGTTTGAGTCAAAGAGAATATATATTGTTCTTCTTTAGTGAGGAAAACAATATCCTCATTACTAATTCCCATAAGATTAATTTGAATTTATTATAGTTCTTAAAACACCCCCTCATCCTCATTAGCATAATTTTCATGGAATGGAGGCTTGATTTGCTAGTCAGGTCCTCTTTTTTCTCTCTTTCTTATTTGAGTGGGATTTATTCTAAAGTTTTGGTTTCTATTTTTAGGAGCTGGTTGATTTTCCCTAGGGAAAACTCTCTCATTCAGGTTGATTCTCTCCATCATCCTCTCCATGGTTCTAACCAGGCTATCAATATTAGCATCAGATGTGGAGGATGCAGGATCTTCCCTAATAGTGACTCTCTTCTCATTTCTCATTCTAGCCCTTTTTGCAATAAGATTCGCTTCCACACTTACTGCACCCCTCTATATTTATTATAATGTAGGAGGATCTCTATCTCTTAGCTGATATGCCATCTATGGGTCAAAACCATCTGGAAATTTCATTAGGGCTAAACCTTGTGAGGGTTTCATGTGAGGAGGGAGGGCGTTGTATACACTATTGAACCTGGTACAGTAATATTGAACACTCTCTCCAACATTTCTCTTGATGTTTTCATATTCTGACAAGATTTGGAGAGGATTTTTCTTAACTTCCTATTTATTTATGAACAACCGGTGAAGGGTAGGGAGGTCTTGTATACTATTGGTGGTCAAGCCTTTAAAGCATTTTCTTACTTCTCCCCTTAAGATTTGGGAAAACGTCCTCAACTCAATAGTTTCATCGTCTATCTCTTGAGGATAAAAATAGTCATTCATTTTATCCATATGTTGTTAAGTTGTTGCAGGACCATTTTCATCAAATAGGGGGATTTTGGACTGATAATCCTGTGGTAAAGGCACCAAAGGTAGTGGTAGCACTAATGGAGCATACCAGGCTACCATGATTCATGGTGGGGGAACCCAAGGGGGTTGATAAGAGGAGGTTTGACCAAGGGAGGTGGAGGGTTGAATGGAGGAAGGTGGACATTTGATGTATGAGTGGAGGTTTGGGAACTATGGTGGGAAAGGTTCAAGGTAAAGGTAGGAGCTACAGATACACTTGGGAAATTTTAATGAGGATGAGAAGACTTGAAAATAACAGAAGGAGTTGTTGTAGTTAGAGAAAATAATTCTACAGACTGTTGAAGATAGGCATCATCAATAGATGAGGTGAGCTCTATTACCAGACCTTGAAGGGAGTCAAAGTGTTGGAGAAGCTGAAAGTTAGTTTGATTGGAGGTAGAGGCTTCCCCAATAGGACTCTGCTATAAGATGGATGGGTCAAAAACTATTTGGGCTATCCAATTCTGAGATTTGGTCCTGAACAAGCTTTGCTCGAAGTGTGAGTTGAACTGGATATCCTGCAAGGTTGCAAGGTTGTCAACGAGGGAACTTGCTTTGTGAAGAGGCTTCTTAATAGTTGGATTCTTAGATCTGGGAGTTTTTCTTAGGATTTTCTTAGGATTTTCAACTATCGCAGGGGGATTTGGGTCAGGATGGGATCTGGTAAAGATTCTTACGGTAGCGATATGATGCAATGTGTTGTTCTTGATGGCAACCTACTTGATGAAGTTGGCCTTGATGGAAACCTACTTGATGAGTCGCCTATGATAAGCAACCTATGTGCCAAAGATGTAAGAATGATGTATCTACAGATCAGTTCAGATGTGACAGAGAAAACAATTCGAGTAAGTGCCAGAAAAATGATAAATATAATATGTCACAATGTATAAGCTACTTTTGTGAAGGAAACCCGCGTATATACTCTACTTTTGTGAATGGAACCCGCGTATACATTCAGGGTTAGAATATACGCAGTTTTTATGAGGCGAAGTTGTGTATACACGCGGATACGCACGCTCAAAGTCGCGTATGCCTTTTTTTTGCGCTCTAAAAACTATGATACCTAGGGGCATTACCATGGTATTGGCCCACTGTATTGAGCGTTGGATTATCTATTTGATCCCGTCTAGGAATACCATCGGAATTTGTGTGGTTTTGACTCATGGTATTGATAAAGGCTAAATCTATATAAGGAGAAGAAGATCATTGTGCAAGGGTGTGCATGAGTAAGGGTTGTTGATGAATAAATATCTCTAAGGATTATCTGCATGAATGAACTATGTTCTTAATTGATAGATTTGAATCTATGATGCACCCATGGATCTGAGGATGGTTCAAAATCTCTAGATCTGATGATAATAAATCTCTAGGATGATCTGCAGCAGAAGAAATGGTGAAGATCTAGCGCAAAGTCTGCTGAAGATAATGAAGAAATATGGGTAAGTTTATAGATCTGATTTGTTTTGTAAAGTTTTCCCTTTACAGATCTATACGCTAGTTAGTCTCTGCAAAAGTGCGTGTATACGCGGTCTATATCAATGAAAGGCGCGTATAGGTTTTTTTGAAGAATAAAATACACAGAAGTATACGCGGGTTGGTGTGAAGGAAAGCGCGTATGTACGCGGCTTCAGTAAAGAAAAGTAGCATATGATATTTGATTCAATGAATGTTCAGGGTTGAGTTTACATCTACATATCTATTATGAAGTTTGGGTTATCTCTGATATTCTGGTTATAGTGGTCACACTGTTCTGTTTGAAGTATTGGGCAGAGTATGTTTGTTGAAGGGTTGTGTTGAAGTTGTTGGATCCAGTGTGAAAATTGATGAAACGTGGTCTGCAGAGGTACTGAGGGTCGAAGCCTTCAGTGAGGGGGTTGTAGCTCCCTTCCAGTGGTAGCTGGTAAACGAGAGCATGGGGTAGTAGCTCCCTTTCAGGAGAGGCTGGTAAACGAGTGCAGGGGGTTGTAGCTCCCTACCAGAAGAGGCTGGTAAATGAGAGAAGGTTGTAGCCTTACGCGGGTGAGTGCCTGTCTTGGTATGAGTACATTGCGATACAATGTTGTAAGAAGTTTTCTTTAAATAATAAATATTGAAAGGCAGAGACGGCCGGTGGTTTTCTCCCAAATTGGGTTTTCACCTTAAATCTTGTGTTCTGATGATTTATTCTGTTCTTACTGCACCTGTTTACTGCTTACTAAACATCTGATGAATGAATGATGCAACAATCTAAGTTAAGAATTAAATGCCTAATTATATCTCTAGACATACGCAAGTTTTATTAAGGATATCTGCGTGTATACGTGAGTTGTGTTCATTAAAGTAGCGTATGGGTTTAAAAGCAAGAAAAAGTAAAAAAATTTCAGTCAACACTAAATACTGATTCACCCCCCCTCTCAGTATTTTTCCCAACAATTGGTAT
This sequence comes from Pinus albicaulis, assembly GCA_034641835.2. Lineage (NCBI taxonomy): Eukaryota > Viridiplantae > Streptophyta > Pinopsida > Pinales > Pinaceae > Pinus > Pinus albicaulis. Next base: position 53,493 of record JAXQQM020074843.1, read on the forward strand.
CAGAGCAGGTCCTTCTGAAAAAGCTTAGCCGCTATAAGGAAGATCAAGCAAGATGAGAAATCAAGAAGGAATAGCATCTATCAGGCCTCCGCTCTTTAACGGAAACAATTTAATCTTCTGGAAAACAAGGATGAGATCCTATCTTCAGTCTCTGGGAGCAAATGTATGGGCCATTGTTGAAGGAGGATATCAATATCCAGCCGCAGTACCAACAGATCCGACGGAAAGGAAGAATTATGAATCAAATGCAAAGGCGGTCAATGCTCTAACGGGAAGTCTAACTGAATCTGAATTTTTCAAAGTCATGCAGCTAAATACAGCAAAGGAAATGTGGGACAAAATCATTCTAAGTTATGAAGGTGATACAAAGGTAAAAAGTGCAAAAATCCAAACTCTCATAATTGAATATGAAAATTTAAAGATGCATAGTGATGAGAGTATTGCCAGTTTATTTTTATGTGTTGATGATGTTGTAAATTGTATGAAAAATCTAGGAGAAACAATAACCGAATCTACTCTGGTTGAGAAAATTTTAAGATCACTAACAACAAAATTTGAGTCAAAAGTTTCTGCTCTTGAAGGGGGAGATCTTCAAAATCTTACTGTGGTGCAACTTCATGGCATACTAAATGCATATGAAATGAGAAGATTAGGACCATCTGAAGTCAAAGAATTCATCTTTAGAGCTTCTAAAAAATGGAAAGAAGTACAAGAAGCAGAAGGATCAGGATATATCTCAAAAGAAGATGAGATAAATTTTGTAAAGAAACTTCAACTTGGCACGGGACGGTTCAGAGGTAAGCTTCCTTTCAAATGTTTTGATTGTGGAAGAGTTGGTCATTATGCTATTAAGTGTCCTCATAAAGAAACATCTGCAAAAGGTAAGGAAGTAGCAAGAAGGTATAAGAATCAGTTTAGCACTAGAAAAAGTTACTATACTCATGAAGACAGTGATGGGTTATCTGATAGTGAGGAAGAATGTGAACAAGATCTTAGACTTCTCATGGCATTTGAAAAATAATCTAGAGAAGAAAATGATACTTTTGTGGATGCTCTAGAGGACAATGATTTTCTTGAAGAAAACAATCAACTCAAAATACACTTAGAAGAAAGTAAAATAACCATAGAAACTTTGGAAAATCAGCTTGAAGAAAAGGAGAAACACAATGAGAAATTGGAGTGTGAAGTAGTAAGTCTAAGAAAAGAACTTGAGAAAGTAAAGACTCTGAATATTAGATTTGCTAAAGGATCTGAAACCTTAGATGAGATTATTAAGGTACAACGTTCTCCTCTCATAAAGACAGGTCTTGGATATATCGGAGAATCTTCTCAGGCTTCGGCACCAAATTATCTAAAAGCAGCTACAACTGGTTTACAACATTCTGCCACTCAGCAAGGGAATAAATAATCTTTACAGGTAAAGCATGATCATCTCAATTCAAAGAACACTAACAGGAATATCTTTCAAAGAAACACCAATCAACAGGTAAATTCAAGTAGAAGATTTCATGATTGCAGAAATTTCTTCTTCAATGGACAATGTTTCTCATGTCACAATTTTGGTCATAAAGCTGTTCAATGTGTTGCATATAAAACCATCATGACAAGAGAAGCAAGAAAGAAAAGGATTGATATTGAAACAAAGAAGAATACTTATAACAAATTTTCTCCTCTTCAAAATGAAGTGGAATGTGCTTATTGCAATAACTTTGGCCATGAAGAATCTGAATGCAGGAGCAAAGTTCAGCCAAAAGAACATGTTCCTTCAAGCTCCAAAGTATGGAAAAAGAAGGAATTATAGGTTGAAAATTGTGGCATAGCGTTATTTGCAGAAGGTGAAGAAAATCAATGGTACATTGATAGTGGATGCTCAAGACACATGACAGGTGACAAAAACAAACTTCTTGCATATAGTGCTCTAGAAAAGGAAAAGAAGGTTACATTTGGAAATGATACTCTTGCGGTAATTAAGGGAAAAGGGTCTGTGTTTCTAAAAGAAAAGGTGAAAGCTAATGATGTCATGTATGTGGATGGATTAAAGCATAACCTATTAAGTGTAAGTCAAATGTGTGATCAAGGAACTGAAGTTGTCTTTAGTTCAAAAGAATGTGTGGTACGTGATCTTGATACAAGTAAAACAATTATAAAAGGAAACAAAACTCCAAGCAACCTGTATGTATTGAAGAACTGCAAAGATCAATGTTACTTGAGTAAATCTTCAGAAAACTGGCTATGGCATAGAAGGTTGGGGCATCTAAGCTTCTCTCAAATCAACAAATCAAGCAGACTTAAAGCTGTTCGTGATCTTCCCAATATTACTCCACCTGAAAGTATCATATGCAAATCTTGCCAATTCGGTAAGCAAACCAGAGTGCAATTTAATGCCAAGGAAGGATCATCAAGTAAGCCTCTTGAACTCATTCATATTGACATATGTGGACCTGTGAGGAAAAAGTCACCACGTGGTGAACAATACTATATCTTATTTATTGATGATTTCTCTAGAATGTGTTGGATTGGGTTGCTTAAACACAAAGATGAAGCATTTGAGAAATTTCAGACCTTCAAAGCACTAGTTGAAAATGAATTAGATCTGAAAATCAAGTGTCTTAGATCTAATCGAGGAGGAGAATATACATCAAATGAATTCCTTGAATTTTGTGAACAACATGGCATAAAAAGACAGTTTTCTGTAGCTGGCACTCCACAACAAAATGGCGTAGCAGAAAGAATGAATAGAACAGTTCAACAAATGGCTAGAGCTATGCTTGATGATTCCGGAACACCTGACACTTTTTGGGGAGAAGCAGCACATACAGCGGTAAACATTCTTAACAAGGCACATGTTCGAGTAAATAGTGATAAAACTCCATATGAACTCTGGTATGGTAATCCTCCCACTGTGAAGCATTTTAGAGTTTTTGGAAGCAGATGTTTTATCAAAAATAATGATGAAAAACTTGGAAAGTTTGAATCCAGAGCAGATGAAGGAATACTTCTTGGCTACTCCTCTAGGAGTAGAGCATATAAATGTTACAATAAAAGACTTCAGAAGATTGTTGAATGTATTGATGTTGTTATTGATGAGTCTCCTGCAGCCCTAAAAGAAGAAAAACAAACAACAAATGAAGACGATGGTGACATATGTCCTTCTACATCAAATAGCAATGATATAGAAAGTGAATCCAATGAAGAACCTGAAGATGATTTATCTGAAAAAGCTCCATCCAAATATGTTCAAAAGAATCATCGAGAATCTCAAATTTTGGGAGATAAGGGATCAGGTGTACAAACAAGAAGGACTCTTGTGGGATCTTCTAGCTATCTAGCATTTCTATCCACTATTGAACCACACAATGTCAATCAAGCTAGCAAAGATGAATGTTGGATTCAAGCCATGAATGAAGAGCTTGATCAAATTGAAAAGAATCACACTTTGGAATTAGTACCAAGACCTCATGACAAAAATGTCATTGGAACTAAATGGATATTCAAAAACAAGTTAAATGAGAATGGGGAGGTTATAAGAAATAAAGCTAGACTTGTTTGCAAGGGGTATGCTCAACAAGAAGGTATAGACTTTGAAGAAACTTTTGCTCCTGTAGCTAGACTTGAAGCCATAAGAATGTTTCTTGCCTTTTCAAGCTTCCAACAAATCAAAGTTTATCAAATGGATGTTAAATCTGCCTTTCTCAATGGTGATCTAGAAGAAGAAGTTTATATAGAACAACCATAAGGATTCATTTTGGGAAATGATAAAAATCTTGTTTGTAGACTTAAAAAGGCTCTATATGGTCTCAAACAAGCTCTAAGGGCATGGTATTATCGTCTTGACAAATATCTTCATCAACAAGGATTTTCAAAGGGGTCTGCTGATAGCAATTTATACACAAAAACTGAAAATGATAAACTATTGATTGTGGTTGTATATGTTGATGATATCATTTTTTAAAGCAATGAAGAATCTATGAGTCATAAATTTTCTTCTGCTATGCAGCAAGAATTTGAAATGTCTTTACTTGGGGAACTAACATTCTTTCTTGGCTTGCAAGTGCATCAAACTACAGATGGCATATTCTTATCACAAGAAAAATACCTTAAGAAAATTCTGAAGAAGTATGGCATGGAAGAGTGCAAACCTGTAAGTACACCAATGATAACCGGATGTAATCTCAGTTCTCATGATGATTCTCCCACAGTGAATCAACCAGAATACAAATCTATGATAGGAAGTCTACTTTATCTCACTGGGACTAGACCAGACATTATGCATGCAGTTGGGATTGTTGGACGATTCCAAGCTAATCCAAAAGAATCTCACCTTCAGGCTGTCAAAAGAATATTCAAATATCTACAAGGAACTCAAGACTTTGGACTATGGTATCCAAAGAATGTTGATCTTACTCTTCATGCTTACACTGATGCAGATTGGGCTGGAAATATTGATGATCGGAAAAGCACAAGTGGTGGTGCATTCTATATGGGGCCCCGGTTGGTATCTTGGTTCAGCAAGAAGCAAAGCTCTATTGCCTTATCTACAGCAGAAGCAGAATATGTGGCTACCGCATCATGTTGCACTCAACTTCTCTGGATGATGCAAACCTTACAAGACTTTCAAATCAAATTTTCACCTCCTATATCCATTATGTGTGATAACACAAGTGCCATCAGTATCTCAAAGAATCCTGTTATGCATTCCAAGACCAAGCACATTCCCATCAAGTATCACTTCTTACGTGAACAAGTGCTTGAACAAAAGGTGAAGTTGGAGTATGTTCCCTCCAAAGAACAAGTTGCTGATATATTTACCAAACCTCTACCCACGGAAGCATTTGAATATCTCAAAAAAAATCTGGGAGTAGTCTTTGCCATGCAGAAGATCAGATCTGCTTAAATTCAAAAGATTAAATTGTATACGCGGATTTCCTGAAGGACAGTCACGTATATACACGGGTTTATAAAACACGTATGGAGGTGGTTCTTGACAAATTTTTTGGCTCGAAAGCATTCTTCAACACGAGCGTAGTCTTTGATGAGTATGTCTTTGGTGATGTTTCGGCTCTCATATTTTTGTTTCAATCTCGATATTTGATGAAGATGCCTTGATGATTTCTTTGTTGAAAGTGTTCGGGATACCTGGCTTAAAGGGAGATGAAGGAGTGAGAATTTTTCTATATTTCACTTTCTATATGCGAGTTTCATGAACTAAAGCCGCGTATATCATTGAGTTCCAATGGAGATAGCGTGTGTTTTTACGTTAAGGAAAACAATATAACAATGAAAGTAACTCGAAGTGCACAGATAGAGAAGGGGAGCATTAGCCTTGCTAAGTATAATGCATTGTTGGCATTATGATGATTCTGAAATATGAGCTCTTCTTTGAGGTCCTTTTGGTATTTTTTACAAAAGGTCATAAAGTCATGTGCTTCATTGAGAAAAAATATGTTTGAAGTTCGGCATGAACTCGAGGGAGAGCAAGCATGGTAACTTTAGTACACATCAGATCTATAGAGTTGGTCAGTCACCAGCATGATGTCAAAGGGGAGAGTATCATGGTGTTTGAATAATGGTGATAATCAATTTATCTATCTGTTGTGGTGATCAAACACCATCATGGTTGCCATCAAGTCCAAAGGGGGAGATTGTTGGCAATATGATGCAATGTGTTGTCCTTGATGGCAACCTACTTGATGAAGTTGGCCTTGATGGAAACCTACTTGATGAGTCGCCTATGATAAGCAACCTATGTGCTAAAGATGTAAGAATGATGTATCTACAGATCAGTTCAAATGTGACAGAGAAAACAATTCCAGTAAGTGCCAGAAAAATGATAAATATAATATGTCACAATGTATACGCTACTTTTGTAAAGGCAACCCGCGTATATACTCTACTTTTGTGAAGGGAACCCGCGTATACATTCAGGGTTAGCATATACGCAGTTTTTATGAGGCAAAGTTGCGTATACACGCGGATACGCACGCTCAAAGTCGTGTATGCCTTTTGCGCTCTAAAAACTATGATACCTAGGGGAATTACCATGGTATTGGCCCACTGTATTGAGCGTTGGATTATCTATTTGATCCCGTCCAGGAATACCATCGGAAGTTGTGTGGTTTTTACTCATGGTATTGATAAAGGCTAAATCTATATAAGGAGAAGAAGATCATTGTGCAAGGGTGTGCATGAGTAAGGGTTGTTGATGAATAAATATCTCTAAGGATTATCTGCATGAATGAACTCTGTTCTTAATTGATAGATCTGAATCTATGATGCACCCATGGATCTGAGGATGGTTCAAGATCTCTAGATCTGATGATGATAAATCTCTAGGATGATCTGCAGCAAAAGAAATGGTGAAGATCTGGCACAAAGTCTGCTGAAGATAATGAAGAAATCTGGGTAAGTTTATAGATCTGATCTGTTTTGTAAAGTTTTCCATTTACAGATCTATACGCTAGTTTGTCTCTGCAAAAGTGCGTGTATACGCGGTCTATATTAATGAAAGACGCGTATAGGGTTTTCTGAAGAATAAAATACACAGAAGTATACGCGGGTTGGTGTGCAGGAAAGCGCGTATGTACGCGGCTTCAGTAAAGAAAAGTAGCGTATGATATTTGATTCAATGAATGTTCAGGGTTGAGTTTACATCTGCATATCTATTCTGAAGTCTGGGTTATCTCTGATATTCTGGTTACAGTGGTCTCACTGTTCTGTTTGAAGTATTGGGAAAAGTATGTTTGTTGATAAGTGAAGGGTTGTGTTGAAGCTGTTTCATCCAGTTTGAAAATTGATGAAACGTGGTTTGAAATGGTGTTGAGGGTTGAAGCCTTTAGTAAGGAGGTAGTAGCTCCCTTCTAGTGGTAGCTGGTAAACGAAAGAAGGGGGTAGTAGCTCCCTTCCAGGAGAGGCTGGTAAACGAGAGCAGGGGGTTGTAGCTCCCTTCCAGGAGAGGCTGGTGAACAAGAGAAGGTTGTAGCCTTCTGCAGGTGGGTCCCTGCATGCTGGTATGAGTCTGCGCCAGTACAATGTTGTAAGAAGTTTTCTTTACATAATAAATATTGAAGACTGAGACGATGACAGAGGTGGTTTTCTCCAGAATTGGGTTTCCACCTTAAATCCTGGTGTTCATGTGTCTTGCTTATGTGTGATGATTTATTCTATTCTTACTGCACTTGTTTACTGCTTACTAAACATCTGATAAATGAATGATGCAATGATCTAAGTTAAGAATTAAATGCATAAACAGATCTCTGGACATACGCAAGTTTCATTAAGGATATCCACGTGTATACGCGAGTTGTGTAAAGTAAAGTAGCATATGGGTTTAAAAGCAAGAAAAAGTAAAAAAATTTCTGTCAGCACTAAATACTGATTCACCCCCTCTCTCTATTTTTTCCAACATCTTCTGGAAGCCATAATTTAGACCCAAGGCACAAATAGGTTGAATATTTTTACAAAAACCAATCTGTAAAAAATACTTCAATCACACAGTATTTCAACTGGGGTTTCTGATTTCTGATGAAATACTACGCTTTTAAATAACTCCCCAATAATAACTAAGCAGTTTACCCCATGGTAAATCCTACAAAAAAATTTCTATCTGCAGTAGACGAAGAACAACAATATGTGAAAATAGGAGAATAAAAAATTACATGGGAAAATGCTTCACCACAGATCATAACAAAAGAATCTGGAAAACAACATAATCATTCATTAATCCAAAAGAGAGTGCTTACAACAAGATGATTCTATTACAATGGTTTTTTCCCCTTCTGGGCCTCAACCAAATCTTCAAACAAACCCCTATGCACTAAAATCTAGCCTAAAATGCCCCTATAAACAAAACTATATCTAATAGAGAGAGCCCTCTCCGAGTCTAGGAAGGCTAGGTCCTGGACTCCAAAGCGGTTTGATGTTTCCCTCTATGATTTTTCCTTTAGCCTTCGGAATTAGGCGATGATAGCAGACTAGCTTGAAAATTCTTCTCACAACTGTCAAAAATAATTTAAAACAGATGCTACCAGCAGTTTCGGTAAAAACCTGTAACTGCACAAAAAATGTGATGCTATCTAAATTTATAGTAATTCTCTATTTACTTTTAAAAAAAGCATAGCAAGATACTTGAAAAATTGTTTGCAAACTTAAACATTTTGAAAATTTAGCTGTTAAATTTTTTTATAATTAGTAGGTAAAAAGGTATTTCACTGGGACACCCTTTTACTTCTCCTCCATATGAGCTGTAACTTCTGCAAGCATGTCTAAATCTGTTTGTTTTCCAACTATTGATTTTTACCTTGTAGTCTTGGTGGCTGTCTCTTTTGCAATGGAATTTTTATCTTCTGAGCTCTTTTGGACTTTTCTTCTCTTGGAGGTTCCTATTTGCTGGTGAGAGGGAGATTTACCCTTTGCTTTCTTATTTGACCCACTAGATTCTACAATTGAAGGAGTTATAGTTTGTAACTTGTTGAGGCCTTAGAAATCTATGGCAACAACGAGGGGGATAACCACCCGGTCCAGACCTTAAGGCCATTCCTTTTCTGTTTGGGATAGTGGCTCTGACTGGGGATAATGGGACCAGTTTCCCAGATTTGGGTTTTATATGATTGTTGGGGTTTCTATCAAACGATTTGCTTAAAGAATAACTAAAAAACAAAAACAAAATTATTCTAAAATGAAAAACTTTGAATTAAATCTAATTTAATCTAACCTGGGATAATACTGATTTCATGCAATCTAAAATGATATCTATTTAGTCTATGATGATTTAGATCAATCACAAACTTAATCGAATTAATTCTTTTGTAAGATAATTCTTTTGAAAAAGAGTTAATCTAAAGAAGATGTGAAACATATCACATATATTCTGATGATCATATATAAAACAAATCAAATTCTATTCTTATATCGTACAATAGTGCAACTGATACTTCAAAAAGAAATAATTGATCTCATATATAATTCATGAAAGCTAGATTTATCACTAATGTTTAAAACAGATTTTAGCATACATGATAATAGTACGAGATGTGTGTTGTCTTGTTCATCTGATCAACGATAATAGGCAACAATCAATTCTTCTATCAATAAGTCATTTCAGAGAATACAAAAGTGCATCAACAACAATCAACAAAATGATATGTAATTGAAAATACCATGTTCCATTATTTTATCAAGACATCCACAAACTTACAGTAAAGAATTATTTGTAAATCTTCTTAATAAAAATTCTACACCCTTCTCTAAATGCATGAGAAGGGTTTAAATACTACATTAACTACTTACAAAAATAGATTATACAAAATATCTTATGAGGTGGTTTCAAACAACCTTCCTTATTCCTAGTATCTAATTGCTAAAATTGAAATTATTAAAAACAAACTCATAATCATGCCCGATGATAGGTTACTGCCAGCTCTACTTTTCTGCTCACAAATATCGAACATTGGTTGAACTTGTGGAGGCTTCCCGAACTGTGTCTTCATCTGTCCAGTAAATATAGCATCAAGTAAAAGTGGTTGTATTTTCTGTATGGAATCCAACGGACAATTCAATGTCATTATTTGACTATGAGGCTTAACCAGTGGCTGCCAGTACGCCGCCCAATTAGTCTTTTTCAGCTGTGCAAGTGTTTCTTCTCGTATCTGACTTGTGTTTTTCCAACTTTTCTCTTAATTTCTGAGATTAGGAATCGATTTGTGATTTCCTTCGTTAATTAAACCAGATGTATGCAACATGTGGTTAATCATTTTGACCATACTATTTTATATACCTACTGCTCTGGCTATTTCCAATTATGCCTGTTTTACCTATGCATCCTAGTCGGTAAAGAGAATATCTTTAAAATTTTCTTTGATCTTTGGGAGACTTGAATTTCTCCCTTCTTCTGAATCCTGCCATTCAATATAATCAGAAATTTTGGTATTGAGTTCATTAAAATCAATTCTCTAGTCAATGACTGTATTAGTCAATTGTTCAATGATTTCCAAGTGTAGGATTATGTCTGACATTTGTAAGATGAACAAGCTTTTTTGTTTTGAGAGTAAGGCATTTAATGCCAATGCTTCTTTTATGAATTCCTCTGTAGTAGGAATGCCTTCATATTTTGTAAGGTATTCTCTCAATTATTTAATCAATGTGTCCTCGTTGGATAAGTCATTTTCATGACTTATTTTAAGCACTTCCATATCTTGCTGAAATTTGAAGAGTTGTTGTTTGACCTTTTGACTTAGACTGTTCCTTGCTTCATCCAGTTGCTGTTGTAGCTACATGATTTTATCCTCCTTTTCTGGACTGAAAATGGATACTTTGGTTGCCTTATCCATTGTTGTAGTAGTATGTGCTCCAGCAAATTGTGATAGCCGAGTTAGGTTGTCAATTGGGTTTGATGGAGTGTCTTTCCATACAACTTCCATGACATAGCCCGTGGAAATGTGGTGCATAATTATGTTCCCATATTTCTTTATGATTCAAATGAATAGGGGTAGGATCCTCGGGAGTCCATTTCCAATCCATAATCAGAAAAATGGTAGAGATACAGATGGCTTCAAAAAAATGTGCAGTCATGTAAAATTGGGGAACAGGTTTGGAGGAAGAAGCTCTTGTCTGGCGATATTCATTAATCGCTTTAGGGTGAAAATGTGAAGTTGGGAAACACTTTTTGCCCTTTTTTGACGTTGAAAATTGTAATTTTCTATGATTTTCAACTTCAACTCCACTAAATTGTAATTTTCTATGATTTTCAACTTCAACTCCACTAAACTCATATTTTTAGTGCAAATTATGCTTTGACATAAAAACAAGAATTGTAGAGAATTGTCTTACCTCCATACCCATATTTATTAAAAAAAAAAAAAAAATTGACATATAGAGGGGTAAATTTCTTGTTTACTAACTGCATATACTTGAAATTTTCAGGCAAACATAAATAGTCACTTTATTATCCTTTACCTTTTTTAGGGAAGGTTATTCATTTTTTGGAAAAAAACCATAGCATCATAATCTGCATATATTGCACTGGTGCACAAACTATTTTTCGGTAATTTTCGGATTCAATCACTATTTTTTATTATTTTTTGAAATGGACGAAGACAAAAAAACAGTGATGTTTCAGTACATTTTATCATCCTTTGATTTTCTTTTCAATGTGATCGTCAATAAGAAAAATGAGAGTACCCTTTTGAAGTAGACAGGGAGAGGAAGTGCGGTATGATTTTTTTGAATTTTTTGGTGTCCTCATTTGAAAGTTATTGAATTTTCATTCAGTGCAATTTTTCGAACAATGAAATTCCACAGTGACACAGTTTAGTAAAAAATTAATAGAAAATTGATTTTTTTAATGAAACTCCACAAATCTCATATCATCAGAAACTAGATTCAGAGATGAATCTAATGGTACTTTGTCCGACATATAACATTTTGTTTTTGTAGGTGTTCTGCCCCTCCAAAGTTGCAGGTTTCTGAAAACTGCAGAATTTTCTGTGTTTTTCATTGACCAGAAACTCTCGGCCGAGATAATGTCTTGGACGAGAAATTTATAAAACTCTCGACCGAGAGTTTAACCTACCTAAAGTTACATTTAAATGCATAGCCAAACTCTCGGCCAAAAGTTTAAAAAACTCTCGGACGAGAGTTTGCGCCCGAGAGTTTACCCGATGAAACTCTTGGCCGAGAGTTTAGAAAACTCTCGTATGAGAGTTTAGAAACTCTCGTATGAGAGTTTTAAAAACTCTCGTATGAGAGTTTTAAAAACTCTCGAATGAGAGTTTTAAAAACTCTCGTATGAGAGTTTTAAAAACTCTCGTATGAGAGTTTTAAAAACTCTCATCCAAGAGTTTTATTCCTATAATAAAACACAAAAAATTTTAAGTTTTTAGAATTGGTACGTTATATAATTTAAATAGTACTTTATTAAAATTAAAAAATGATATAAAATAATAAAATTATAATTTTATTTTATATTATATTATTATTATTAATGATAAAAAATACATGAAGATTTAATTAAATAAAATTTGTTACAATATTTTGTAATATCAATGTTATATAAAAAACTAAAAATATTTTTATATAAAACTAATTGATATATTAATATAAATAAAATAAAACTCTAAAACATAAATCAAAATAAAAACAACTATATATAATTTATATAATATTTTTTTTGAAATTAATGAATAAATTTAAATTTAAAAAACAATTTACTAAATGCAATGAGGTGATAAAGGAGACAATGCATAGCACCTTAATATCGTTATAAATTCTTGGAAATCTCGAGAAATTTTTGAAGTGAGATGAGCTTCTTGGAATGGGTCCCTTTATCTTCCACTTCAGTTTCACACAATTAACTTGAAAGGAAGTCTATTTTCCTAGGTATGGATGTAAGGGAATGAACAATATTATTTGAACATTGAGTGAGATACCCTTCTTGGAATGGGTCCTCCTATATTCCACTTTAGTTTCACAAGATTAAATTGAAATGAAGTTTATCTTCCTAGGTATGGATGTAAGGGGATAAATAATATTATCCGAAAAGGAAATGAATGTTAAGTGTGACATTCCAAGTAGAAGTGTATGGGATTGGAGAATTATGTTATTGCAGAAAACTAACCCTTGACCCCTTAAACCCTAATTCCTAACCCCTAAACCCTTAACCCCCTAAACCTTAAACCTCTAAACCCTTAACCCCTAACCCATTTACCGCCACTAAACCTCTAAATCCCTAACCCATTTAACCCCTAAACCCTTAACCCCAACCCCTAACACATTAACCCCTAACCCATTTAAGCACCTAAACCCCAAAACCCCTAACTCTTAACCCCTAAAATACTTAACTGCTAAATCCCCTAACCCCCAAAACCTCTAAACCAATCCTAACCCATTTAACCCCCTAAACCTCAAAACCCTAACCCCTTAAACCCTAATTCCCAACCCCTAACCAATTCAACACCCTAAACCCCTAAAAACTTAACCCATTTAAGTGTTTATTCCATTTAACCCCCAAAACCCTAACCCCTAACCCCAAAAATCCTTCACTGCTAAATCCCCTAAACCTCTAAACCTATAACCCATTTAACCCCCTAAACCCTAAACCTCTAAACCCTTAACCCCTAACCCCTTAAACCCTAATTCCCAACCCCTAACCAATTCAACACCCTAAACCCCTAAAAACCTAACCCATTTAACCCCATTAACCCATAACTTCTAACCCCTAAAATCCTTAACTGCTAAATCCCCTAACCCCCTAAACCTCTAAACCAACCCTAACCCATTTAACCCCCTAAAACCTAAACCTATAACCCCTTAAACCCTAATTCCCAACCCATAACCCATTCAACCCCTTAAACACCTAAACCTCTAACCCATTAACCCTTGACCCCTTAAACACTAATTCCTAACCCTTAACCCATTTAACCCCCTAAATCCTAAACCTCTAAACCCTTAACCCCTAACTCATTTACCCCCACTAAACCTCTAAACCCCTAACCCATTTAACCCCTAAACGCTAAACCTCTAAACCCTTAACCCCTACCCCTAACTCGTTAACCCCTAACCCATTTAAGCCCTTAAACCCCAAAACCCCTAACCCCTTAAACCCTAATTCCCAACCCATAACCCTTGACCCCTTAAACCCTAATTCCTAACCCCTAAACCCTTAGGCCCTAATTCCCAACCCCTAACCAATTCAACACTGTAAACCCCTAAAAACATAACCCATTTAAGTGTGGATTCCATTTAACCCCCAAAACCCTAACCCCTAACCCCTAAAATCCTTCACTGCTAAATCCCCTAACCCCCTAAACCTCTAAACCTGTAACCCATTTAACCCCCTAAGCCCTAAACCTCTAAACCCTTAACCCCTAACCCCTAAAACCCTAATTCCCAACCCCTAACCAATTATACACCCTAAACCCCTAAAAAAATAACCCATTTAACCCCATTAACCACTAACTTCTAACCCCTAAAATCCTTAACTGCTAAATCCCCTAACCCCCTAAACCTCTAAACCAACCCTAACCCATTTAACCCCCTAAACCCAAAACTTATAACCCCTTAAACCCTAATTCCCAACCCATAACCCATTCAACCCCTTAAACACCTAAACCTTTAACCCCTTAACCCTTGACCCCTTAAACCCTAATTCCTAACCGGGCTAACCCATTTAACCCCCTAAACAAAACCCATTTAAGTGTGGATTCCATTTAACCCCCAAAACCCTAACTGCTAACCCCTAAAATCCTTCGCTGCTAAATCTTGTAACCCCTAAACCTCTAAACCTATACCCCATTCAACCCCCTAAACCCTAAACTTCTAAACCCTTAACCCCTAACCCCTTAAACCATAATTCCCAACCCATAACCCTTGACCCCTTAAACCCTAATTCCTAACCCCTAAACCCTTAACCCCCTAAACCCTAAACATCTAAACCCTTAACCCCCAAACCATTTACCCCTACTAAAACTCTAAACCCCTAACCCATTTAACCCCTAAACCCTAAACCTCTAAAACCTTAACCCCTACCCCTAACCCATTAACCCTTAACCCATTTAAGCCCCTAAACCCCTAACCCCTTAAACCCTAATTCCCAACCCATAACCCTTGACCCCTTAAACCCTAATTCCTAACCCCTCAACCCTTAACCGCTAATCCCTTAAACCCTAATTCCCAACCCCTAACCAATTCAACACCCTAAACCCCTAAAAACCTAACCCATTTAAGTGTGGATTCAATTTAACCCCCAAAACCCTAACCCCTGACCCCTAAAATCCTTCACTGCTAAATCCCCTAAACCCCTAAACCTCTAAACCTATAACCCATTTAACCCCCTAAACCCTAAACCTCTAAACCCTTAACCCCTAACTTGATTCAACACCCTAAACCCATAAAAACCTAACCCATTTAACTCCATTAACCCCTAACTTCTAACCTCTAAAATCCTTAACTGCTAAATCCCCTAACCCCCTAAACCTATAACCCCTTAAACCCTAATTTCCAACCCATAACCCATTCAACCCCTTAAACACCTAAACCTCTAACCCCTTAACCCTTGACCCCTTAAACCCTAATTCCTAACCCCTAACCCATTTAACGCCCTAAACCTTAAACCTCTAAAACCTTAACCCCTACCCCTAACCCGTTAACCCCTAACTTCTAACCCCTAAAATCCTTAACTGCTAAATCCCCTAACCCCCTAAACCTATAAACCAACCCTAACCAATTTAACCCCCTAAACCCTAAACCTATAACCCCTTAAACCCTAATTCCCAACCCATAGCCCATTCAACCCCTTAAACACCTAAACCTATAACCCCTTAACCCTTGACCCCTTAAACCCTAATTTCTAACCCCTAACCCATTTAACCTCCTAAACCCTAAACCTCTAAACCCTTAACCCCTAACCCATTTACCCCCACTAAACCTCTAAACCCCTAACCCATTTAACCCTAAACCCTAAACCTCTGAACCCTTAACCCCTACCCCTAACCCGTTAACCCCTAACCCATTTAAGCCCCTAAACCCCAAAACCCCTAACCAATTTAACACCCTAAACCCCTAAAAACCTAACCCATTTAAGTGTGGATTCCATTTAACCCCAAAAACCCTAACCCCCAACCCCTAAAATCCTTCACTGCTAAATCCCCTAACCCCCTAAACCTCTAAACCTGTAACCCATATAACCCCCTAAACCCTACACCTCTAAACCCTTAACCCCTAACCCCTTAAACCCTAATTCCAAACCCATAACCCTTGACACCTTAAACCATAATTCCTAACCCATAAACCCTTAACCCCCTAAACCCTAAACCTCTAAACCCTTAACCCCTAACCCATTTACCCCCACTAAACCTCTAAACCCCTAACCCATTTAACCCTTAAACCCTAAACCTCTAAACCCTTAACCCCTACCCGTAACCCATTAACCCCTAACCCATTTAAGCCCCTAATTCCCAACCCCTAACGAATTCAACACCGTAAACCCCTAAAAACCTAACCCATTTAAGTGTGGATTCCTTTTAACCCCCAAAACCCTAACCCCTAACCCCTAAAATCCTTCACTGCTAAATCCCCTAACCCCCTAAACCTCTAAACTTGTAACCCATTTAACCCCCTAAACCCTAAACCTCTAAACCCTTAACCCCCAACCCCTAAAACCCTAATTCCCAACCCCTAACCAATTAGACACCCTAAACCCCTAAAAACCTAACCCATTTAACCCCATTAACCACTAACTTCTAACCCCTAAAATCATTAACTGCTAAATCCCCTAACCCCCTAAACCTCTAAACCAACCCTAACCCATTTAACCCCCTAAACCCAAAACCTATAACCCCTTAAACCCTAATTCCCAACCCATAACCCATTCAACCCTTTAAACACCTAAACCTCTAACCCATTAACCCTTGATCCCTTAAACACTAATTCCTAACCCTTAACCCATTTAACCCCCTAAACCCTAAACCTCTAAACCCTTAACCCCTAACCCATTTACCCCACGCTAAAGTATAAGCCACAAAGGCTCAAGGAGACGTAGCCCAAGTGTTGAGAGTGAACTCCTTTATTATGTTTGTTGTTATGTTTTGTTGGTTAATTTGCTGAAATTTATGGTTGTTTTACATGCTTTTAATCAGCTTAAACAAAGTTTTAGTTTCTCACACATAAATCCTTAAACCAGTTTAAAACACATACACCTGAATCAAGAATTCAATTTCGCACATGCATGTATAAGCAAGATCCTTAATTTGTTTTAATTGAGAGGGAGGTGCTTGCATAGCAAAACAATTTAGCCACCCATATCATATCAGGTTGGTATCAGAGCATGTTTAGCTCATTTTAGCAAGTATAGCTAGGGTTAGCTATTGGTTGTTGAATTGTGCAAGGAAAATTTAACAATTTGAAAGTTTATGTGTGAAGGAGAAGTTAGTTTGAGAGCTTGGCTCTCAAATCAAAATAAAGAAGTTTATGAAGCTTTGTGAATTTTTGTGAAGCTCTTTCATTCATTACAATTGTGATGGCAACTTCATCAAGTGGTGATTCTAATCCATCCTTCTTTGCAAGACTCTTTGATAAAGAGATGTTGCAAGACTTTCACATCATGAAATATATGGTGCGACATTTGTATGAATATGTAAGGGAGAGCACTAAACTTCAAGAGCAATTGGTTTCCATGAAGAAAGAGAAGCAAGAATTTATTCAAAAGATGCAAGAGATGGAGATTCAGCTCCATGATGCCAAAGAAGCCTTAGCCAAGCATGTGGTTGAAGATGAGGTAAATAATTCAAATTTGTCTTCAATTTCCTCTCAAGATAAATGTGTAGGTTCATTTGAAAAATACACTAGAGGAATAGGGACCAAATTGATGATAAAAATGGGCTATGAAGGTAAGGGATTAGGAAAACATGCACAAGGCATGGTTGAGCCAATTATGGTTGAGGAAAGGCCTAAGTATTTGGGTCTTAGCTATGGAAAATTTTATGGAGAAAGTTCTAAGTCCATGAAGGCACTTGAAACAATTCCAAGAAGGAATTTTGTTGCAGGTTCAAACCATCAAACATGCAAATTTTGTAATAAAGATGAATGCAATTGTTTGAAACCCATGTTGCAGCAAGATGCTTTTAGACATGCAGCTTATGGCGAGCAAGAGAGTTGTGACAGCTCTAAGGACATGAACCTCGTTGTTGGTCTTCAAAAGAGAGATGGAACCTCTTCAAGTTCATATCCTCAAGAAGGTGATAAAGAAGAACATTCAAAGAATCATTCAAGGAATAATTCGTCCTATAATCATGTTGTTTATAATTATGTTAAGCATGACAAATTTGCATGCATGAATGGGAGAAAAAGTTGTTGTTCATATTGTGGTTTGAATAACCATCAAGTTTCGAGACGCTGAAAGAGAATGATAGCATATAGGAAACAATTCAAGCAAAGGCGACTTGAACAGAAGATGCAAAAAAATTGCACTCATTGCCAGAAGAAGGGACATCTCGTTGCCCAATGTTGGACACTGCATCCAACAACTCTTCCAAATCATTTGAAGCAAGTGGATAAAAATATTGGTGAGAATGGAACAGGAGATTCCATCATAGATATGAGTCAAGATGATTCACAAGAAGAGGATGTCCAGCAGGAAAAATCGCCATTGAAGTGGATTGGCAAGAAATGGCTCGATTTCTTGACCAAGTAAGGCATGCATTTACTTTGTACATAGATGAAAATTTCAGCCTTATGTATGCCTGAATTTCTATTGAAAGTATGACAAGTTGCAGAAAATTATCACAACTTGTATGATGCAATATTGCATGTGAATGTCGTTCAGTTGAAGGCATTTCTATTTGTTGCAAAATTTCTGTTGGAAATGTTGCGAAATTTAAGGAATTTTATAGTTTAGGGAGGCGAATTTTTTATATTGCACCCATTTTACCCATTTTATATAGTTAGCCCAAATTTTATTTAAAAAATAAATAATTATTATATTTTAGCCCAAAAATTTAAAGCGGATAAAAATTGCAGAGGTCAGATTCGCCCTAGATTTTCCTTGCAAAGGCTCGATTCGCCCTCGATTTTCATGGCAAAGGCTCGATTCGCCTGGTTTGGAGGTTGGAATCAATGCATTTGGTTACAATCGCCGGGATTTACAAGTTTTGAAGTTGGTTTTGGTTGCAATCGTCGGATTTCCTGGTTCGCAGATCGAGGGCAGGGTTGAAATTCGCCTCTATAAAGGATTTAAAGGTTTTGAAGTTGGTTTTTGTTGCAATCGTTGGATTTCTTGATTTGCAAATCGAGGGCAATCTGAAATTCGCGTCCCATTTTTTAGTTTTAATTTTACATGAAATAATATAAACAAGTCGAACGTTTTTGAGCAATAACACAGGTCATCAATCACCTCACCATCTGAAGAAGTGTGAAGAAGCGTGGGTAGAGCATGAAACCTTGCCACAGAAACCCAGAGGCCGACTCGCCGGATCCAAGAATAAACAGAAGTCACCGATTGCCAGAAATCAGGATAACACAAACTCAATCTTAGTGCACAGAATAGAGATCCCCAGTGGGTGCAATATTCATGAAAAGATTAAAGTACTCGGCAAAGATCAAAGGAGACACGAACTAACCTGAGCGAACTTGAGCCGAAACTGAACATTTTTTTGAGGTTCGCCGAATTTATGCATCATGTTCGATGAATCCTGTAACATCGCATATATTTCTTGCTACTGCCATTAATGACTCTTTTCTCGACACTTACTGAGGTACTAAAAATCCAACTTACTAGGCATGAGTTTCTCCTAATTCCTTTTCACTATATACATTTAATAGTTTGTCAAATTAGGGGGATTTTATTACAGGAATCTGTCTTTGGAGTCACTCCTCCGCCCTACTGAATTATTAGTACTTATAAGGTACTGTGATTGGATCTAGATTACACGTTTGTTAGTAATCCTCCGCCTCCTGTATTTTTGTCACATTAAGCCGAGGACAATGGAGCCATGGAATGGGCACAAGTTATGACATTGATTTTCATTTTCATATGAGTCGTCCACTTCTAATAATAAAAGGCATTGAATAACAAGAAACTATGCTTATATTGGGCAATTGTTTCAGACACGTATTGAAATATTCATGCAATGATGTACAAATGTCCAAATATTCTGATTGTTTCCCTACTTTGTGACTCAATAATGGTATCAACTGTGTAACGGCTATCGCCAGGTGAGAATTGAAAGAGTAGAATTATTTATTTGTTTGTGTTATCTATGCACTTATCCAAAATACCATTGCATGTTCATCCTCTTCTCACTGTAGTTATTATTAATTTTGTTGCAAGTGATGTATATGATGAGAAGGTAGACGTAGAAGCCATGGGAGACTCAATAGGCCATATGACAAAAGAGGATTCGAATGGTGGTCACAAACATCTCTGAAAGAATGACAATCACTGTTATGTAGGGCCTGTCCTGTCAATCCCCTTTTGTTAAGTACCTATTAGTCATGGTTAAAGAAGTCTCCTTGTCAAGCACTTAAATATTTTGTTAAAATTAATTGCAGGTTGAATAAATGTTGTTGGCAGAACAAACTTTACTTGAAGGCCTTTCAGAATGGCCTATGAGAATATGTGAAAACCGCCAGGGAAGAATATATAACATGAACAAAACAAACATTTATATTAGCTGAGCATCATGAAAGAACTTCCAAGCCATTGCATGCTTATGATTAGTTTCTTGAAGAAAAGGGTAACGCTAGATTGTGCTTGATAATTGTATGACTCGTTCTGAACACTTGGACCATGTATATATAGTCCATCTTGGACTTGCTGAAATATTGTATTTGAAAAGTAGAGAATGAAGGGGGTTACCAGACGTTTCACTAGAGTGCTCTCTACAATCCTAGAGCTTTAGTATAAGGCATCAATCTTATCCAATTCATTTAAGAGCATAGGAAATATCAGAGATTGGTAACATCCAAGGCTGCAGACTGGACATGTGATTTATAAACAATGATTTGGCACTCATAACATATGACTAGAGACTACCTCTGCCTATGGACTAACACCAGTAGGATACAACTGTAGGAACAATTGAGTTTGTTGATCACAGCTAAAAAGTAGAGAATGTCCCAGCCAGTCATAGATGACAGGAGACACTTGGACTGGTAGACATACAGCACAAAGTTGGGGACAGTAAGTACAGTAACATAACATGTGTGTTTGCAATAGTGATTCATCATGAGGACGCTGGAGAGTATGGATTTGATATATAGTAGAGTGGAAAATAAAATTGTGTTTGCATTCCCAAGCGTATTATGTATAAGGCATGTAGTTGGTTGAGGAAGTTGGGGTTAATGCAAAGATAGAAGGAAGCTATGAAGATAGAATGTTGTAAGGTTTCTGTACCACTGCAGGAACAATGGGGACTGTTGATTGCAGCTAAAAAGTAGAGAATCTCTCAGCCAGTAAATAAAGGTAGGAGACAATTGGACTGTAGACGAACAACACAAAGTTGGGGACTGAAAGTACAGTAACATAACATGTGTTTTTGCAATAGTGATTCATGAAGAGGATGCTGCAGAGAGTGGACAACAAAATCTATGTTTGCATTCTCAAATGCATTAAGTAAGAGGCATTTAGTTGGTTGAAGAAGTTAGGTTTAATATATAGATGGTAAGAAGCAAGCTATGGAGATAGAAGGCTATATGGTTTCTGTGCCACTGCAGAAACAATTGAGACTCCAACATCCTTTGTGATGGGATAAGAGATAATGCCACCCACAAATTTGATTCTTAAGTCTCTGTTTGATTCATTCACCTGTGTTTGGATTGCTAATTTATGAAACAAATTGATGTATTGTTGGACTAATTGCAAGGGCTCACACCCAAGAGAAGAAGTAAGATACAAGTATGCAAGTAAATAGAGAATTGCTATTTTCACTTGGTACACTTCATTGTATCATCTATGTAGAGATTAAAAAATTGTTCAAAGTGAGCAAAGTTGGCCAAGTCTCTGATAAAATACATTAAATTGGTTGAGTGATCAAGTTATACTAAGTCATTTAGAAAGGGACAAGGATAAAGTACAAAAGCGTATTAAACTACAAAATAGATAAAGGACATTTATGTCTCATCGATTCTTCATTGTCAAGAGGAAATTTTCTTTGAATTTGTTGTAGTAGGGGGGCTACACCCCTTCCAACGATGTTCAAATTAATTTTTGAGCTTTATGTAGTTCAGGTCTTGGTAGGAACATTTTCATGTACAAAATGGAACAACGTTGCCAGAGTGTGGGAGTAGGAGTGGGTAAACACTATTTCCTAAAAATCCCTAGGAGCAAAGTGTCTTGGGAGAGTTTTTTATGATATATATACTATTATATATTATAATGCATTTATATTCCAAAAAAACATGCAAAATGCCAAATTGTCTGTAAAATTTATGAAACATGGATATTTGTGCTACTTGTAGATGAATCCTTTGTTATGAAGAAGTTAGAAATGCTATTTGTAATATATTAATGATTAGTCATTTGAACATAAACCATATAGAAATTACAAACATACGAATTTTGAAACCATATAATATAAAGTAGACGATTAATTTATGGAGTGAAATAGGTTATCTGTCAATTGCCAACATGACTAAGAGTTATGTTTACAAAATGCCTAATCTATGTCCCACATTGCATTAGGACAATCTCTATCAAAGTCAAGTCATCCCACTCATCAATCATCACCATAATTCCCAAAACTTGTCTCCCCCCAGTGGTGCTTGAAGGTGAGCAAATAACTACCAATTCTAGTCTTTGCAATCTTAAGTAGCTACAACTTAGAGTAAGTATCATAAAATAAATGGGCCCTTGTATGCTTGGTGATAAATTTGATGATTTTATTCCCTCTCTTGTAGAAGTCATTAATTTATCCATATTGTCTATGCTTGACAATATCATGCATCGAAAGGTTCAATGTGTGCACCAAACACCCACCAAAAGATGCAATGATGCACTCACTTAATGAATTTTCTTGCTCCTTTGCAATTTGCTACGTTATTAGTAATTACTTGAATCACATTAGAAGGACTGACATCATTAGTGGTTTTTAGTTGGTCTAAAATATTTTGACCAAACATAGTAATTGACGAGAGTCCCACAGTGAAGAAACATCACATTAATAGCTGAAACACTAAGAACATTTATCGCAAGTTTGTTTCTAACATTTATCCTACCATCAAAGATATGGATACCCCCTATCTAATAACACATTTGTAATTTGTGACAAAGCTCTTTGGATTTTTGCTCTTACCCTATTTAGTAACACAATGTTAGCTTTCTCATACTTCGGGCTCTTGCATCCGTGGGGAGATTTGTGGATGGCTCGAGCCATATCATGCCAATAGGGGGAAGTTAAAAATATTGAATGGCATACCATATACATAGAGAAGTTGTACCAATTTTGAATCCACCTTATCCCTACCACTAATAGCAAGGAAAATTTTTATCGATCTTCTAGATGTACCCTTTGCATGCCCTATGGTTCCATTAGCATGAGGGGATGTTGATGTGGTGCTACCAATTTTATATGATGTGTCACATTGAACCTTTTGTTGTTTAATATGCTTTCTTTATACGTCTTCCTCTATCTTTTGATGTATTTTTCTCTCTTCCTATGATACCCTGGGGAAAATTGAGATTCCAATGGCGTCTTTATTATTATCTTTCTCTAATACCCCACAAATATGCATCTTCACATGGGTAAATGAATTGATGTATGTTTTTCTTGTTGACAACCATACCTATATAAAAATATAGTGGTTCCACCCCCAATCCTGCCCTCAAGTTTTGTCACATTCTTCCATAAGTGTGTTCATCTTCATCCACTTCCAAGCTACCTATTCTAAACTCAAGTACACACAAAGATGAAGGAAATGAGGAAAATAGTGAGGGTGAAGTGTTTTTATTTCCCCCTTCCATTTGCCCTAAATCCTAAACCAACCCAAGGGCCCCACCTTTTAAAAAAAGAATACCTTTTCATAATTTCCATAGGTGTACATGAGTGGGATTGATGGGCATGGTGGAAGCTTGGGTAGCATAGGGAGTTTGAAAAAGAATGTGAGGGAGTAGGTTGCTTGGACAATGATAGGGAGTGTGGTCTCATGGGTGCTCCCTATGTTCTCTTGCTTGTAGTTTTGGCTTGGGAGCATGGCCTCATACAACAACCTTGGTAACCTTGAAATGGAGTGCTTGAACTAGTGGAAAAAATCGTTGGATAACCTTCCTACTTAAGAAAAAAACTACTAGGTGCATGTTGAAAGTTGAGAAGGAGAAGTATTGATATATGATTATGAACAAGTGGAGCTACATAGGTAGTTTTGAAATCAGAAGCATTGAACTCATTCTTCTTCATAGTTGAGGTACATGGGACTTGTTGCCACAAAATCTAGTAGGCCTAGTGCAAAGCCCCATTATGTGGAACCATACCTTATGGCAACAACAAAAAGGGTTACCATCGTCACCTTAGTAACCTTTCTACCGCTCTTTAGTGGTATTTGACCACAAGGGATATTTTCCTAACTCACCTAAAGGATAAATAACTACTATGTCTCAAGGTGATATGTAAGAGGTCTATAATATGGGATAGAACATCAACAAAGCCTAGAAAGGCCTAGATATTCTATGCCATAGTTCAAGTACTCAAATTTCTAGATCAAAGATATGATTGTTATAAGTTAGGGTTTTAATGATTTGCAATGGTAAGGTGCACAATGTCATATAACAATAAAGGAAAATTCCTATCAAGGATAATCAACAAAAGGGAATAAAGGCCTTCCAATAAACACCTAGGGTTAGGGTACCTATGGAGTAATATGGCTAAAAAGTACGCATAAGCAACAAATTATTATGACGACATCCCTAATAAGAAAGGATTTAACTTTGGACAATGCTAGATTTTGCTTTTATGTCATTTATTGATGCAATTTCTAATTTATTAGCCAAAAACATCCAACACAAATTCACGTTTATGCAAACATTCTTCCCTAAAACCCTAGTAGTGAACCTTAAACGTATAGGAACAAGGAAAATAAGAGGAAATTTAATGGATTTTCTGGATGATCAATGCAATAATGATTGTGCCTTATCCTAAATGGGCTTAATTGAGTCTTCTAGGTGCTAAAATTCCATGGAAAGGTTTTGATGGAGTAGGTAGGGATGAATAGGGCATCCACTTTTAAAACCCTATCTATTTTCTTTGTGAGGGGAGAAATTAAATATTAGGAATGCATAATGGAAGTTTCCTTATAGTTTTCAAGAGAACAATTTTGCATAATATAATGGAGCAATATTTCATAATGATATTAGCATTTAGTCACGACACAAAATAGAAACCCTAGTAGCACAAATACAATATGCAAAATCTAGAAGATAAAGACCATCTCAATACAAAAGACCATTTCCAGGAGAATTCACACCACTAAAAAGATCACATTTTGCCCAAGTAGCAAAAAAGGACTAATGTACACTCTTTGGAAGGGAAGAGTGGTAAAATGTGTTTTGATGAAATGAAATAAGGGGAGACTCTATTTATATGAGGCTTACCACACTTATTTTTACAAAAGTAGAAGAAAAAACCGTAATTACAAGTTTACTTTGAGTATTTCACAAGTGTGAGGTTACAAGCCAACCTCAATAACTCCAAAACATAACAAATAATGCCAAAAGAGCCTATACATGTGGGAGAAAAAGCCGCCTCCACTATGACGTCATCATGAGAAGGACCTCCAAATGCCACAAGTGACAAATAGGCTAATGAGTGTTCCATTCTCCAAAAAGTAGCTCCATGTCTATGGGTACTCCTCCAAAGTGCCTCCATACCAAGACATCATCACCAAGGGGCCCGACATCAGTCTCTAAAGGGCTAGAGGGGTGATGTGGCGCCAATATAGTCAAGTGTTGGGGTCAAAGAGTGATGTGGAAGCCCTCCCCTATCATCTTAAGGATAACCATCATCATTCGGGCTTTGGAACAAGCAACGCCCATCAAACAATCTTTAGGCTAACTTGGGGGTGTTATGGGTCCATTTGGGCACATTGTTTGTAATTCCAACACCAAGCCTTCTTGGCATAGTGTTTAGCATCTAGAGGTACCTTGGAGTGTCAAGTACCATGTGAAACTTGTTGAAAATAATGTAGCTATGGTCGGCATTTTTCATTGCAAATATGAAGAAGAAATCAATTTGCGAACACCTAGAAGTCGCCCCAACTAAGCCCTACAAGTCGGCTCCAAGAAGACCTGCATGTCGGCCCCATTAGGGTTAATTAGCCCACACATGATGCCTATATATATGAGCTCATTGGCACTCTTTTCAACCAACCAATTCATTAAGTATTTTGATTTGCAATTGGAGGAGATACACCACACGTGCAAAGAAGAGGAAACGGTTTCTTTGATCTGCTTTGACCTTATTCTTGGAATTGAAGTTGACCGAATTAGTCTTGGGAATTCTTACTTTTGTTTGGGCTACTAATTTATGTCACCTTGAAGGTCGAAAACTTCCTAGATTTGGATATTTCGTTGATTGAAATTGTTGCTACTTTAACCGAGATTTCTTAACTGCCGAGTTCCTATGCATGGTTCGTTGATACTTCTGTGGTAGCTACAATGCTATTCTATCTCTTCTATTACAGTGATTGTAGGCCCTAACTTCGGCCTTATTGAGCAGTCTATTACAAGAAATTTGGAGTTGATCTTTCTCATTACATTGACAGACTATGATTAATATTTCTCATTGAAGAGTAATTTGGATTTATTGGAACATTTTGATGTAACTTTGATGAACAAAATCTCTCTCTCACAAGGAAATAATTTAGGGTTTCCTCCTTGTGTTTTTTGCCCTGGATGTGAGCCTAATCTTTGTCTCTTGTCTCTTATTGTTTATTGTCTATTGTGCTCTCTATTTAAGACTCTTGTTGAAGAAATAATGGTTGAAGTTTTTCATGTATAGCTACTTGTTGATTAAAGTATAAGAAGGAAAAGTTTGCATCAATAGAAGTAGTTATCAATTGTGAAAATCTATCCAAGTCATTGCAACACTAGAATTTCAACATGGTATCAAAGCGAGGTTTGGAAAAAGAAAGGCTGAAAAACACTCAATTGGCTTTTGAATCAACTTCTAGTGTTTTTTTTGCTAAGGCTCAAAGCAATAAACAGTGGCTCAATCTTGATACAACTCACGCTCTGCTTCATTTTCAGGCTCGCTCATTCATGACAAATGTTTCACATCAAAATCAAGCTCAATGGCATTGTTGCATTATAAAAGACTATTATAGTGATCGTATTTTCTCGCACAAGGCTCAAATTTGGTTTGTTGGACATCCTGAACATCGACTCACAATGGATCAATGGTTCGCTTTTTGAAACACACTATACATCTGCAATGTTTTGGTATAAATTTTTACATCTATGAATCACACTACTCGCATAGTGGCTTGCATATTCAATGAATCAGTTTAAATTCTGACAAGCATTGAACTTAATTATATGGAATCAGATATAATTCTTTTGTGACATCAATATTATGGCCTGTAACGCGAATAATATATAGGAGTGTCCTGGAATCACTAAATCAGAGAAGCTTGGTTGTAAATATATATGGTTTGAGGATCGTATGGTTCGTTAAGTGCCATGAACATAAACACACACCTATAGCTCACTCGCAGTTCAGTGGGAAATATAATATATCTTGGCTTGATCCTGTGGCTCATAAAATAAGAGACATTTCGATGGTGGACTCAATATATACACATTTAAAATCACTTCATGAATTTGTGCCTCGAATTACAGTGTGTCAACATGCATATATTACAATGTTACTGCGATGTAAATTGTCTTGCATCTGTGATACGTAATCTCAATTTATCCTGCATTTAGTGGATGTCTCACACCTTGGAATTTTAAGTAATCTTGCTATTTTACTGAGGCTCTATCTCCACAGTGACTTATGGTTCATATAGTGGTTCAATAGTAAACCTTGTGTATTCGACTATAATTCAAGTTTTATATGCATGACCAAGTCTAAAGAAAAAGGAAGCTGCCGATTTGACAGAAGTAGCAATGATCTCTTTTGGAAAATGAGAAGTATATCAAGCAATGGCTTGCTAAGTTCAACAATGATAGTAATCCTTCGAAAGCATGAAGAAGGCATACTGTGACATAAAGCCATGGTTAGAAATGTGAAGGACATAATTCTTTAAAACAAAATACAGTTTGAATGAAGCAACTTCCGGTAATCATGGAAGATAAAGGTACATGGTCTTTGTCTATGAGGTATGTATGATTGTTATATGTGTTCAACTTGTACTGGATAAAGGATCTGCATAATTACTAGAGATAATAATGGCATGATGCATATTAGATCCTGAGATGAAATGCATTAGGGTTTGCAACATAGTTTGCATGGCAATAATTTAGGGTTTGTAGACTTTACATTTTTTAAAGTTTTGGTATCTAGGGTTTGTAAACCCTAGATAGAACTTGGATTGGAAAAACCCTAGAAAAATTAAAACCTTAATTCTATCTATTTTTTCCCTCTTGTGAAGCTCTAGCTCATGATCTCTAGGGTTTTCAGAAAGAATCTAGGGTGTGTGGTAAAATCTTAGCAAGGATTGAAGTAAAAATGAATCCTAGGGATTGAAAGTCAAAACCCTAGGGCTAGATGTTTCCCCTGAAACTAAAAACCCTAATAAGGGTTATATTATGAGATATCTAGGGTTTGTAACAGAATCATCTTGCTGATAAGAAAATGCCGAGGTAGATTCAGCTTCCCAATAGGATGCTCTAGTCTTTTGCAAATATTTTGGGGTTTTTACCAATTAGAGTTAACAATTAGAATTGGGTGTGTAGGAGGTTTGGTGTTGATGTCAAGAATATGAGTGCTACAACAAAGTCATCGTCCATGGTATGTACATCATCCATAAATTGTGTGTGATTAAATTTTTAAACAGCTGTCTGATTTATCTATATCAATCCCCAGATGTTAGTATGAAACAGTTGTCTGATTTATCTATATCAATCCCCAGATGTTAGTATGCAGCATGAGGTGAATGATTGGGTTCACTACTACTAGGATTTATACGTTGGCCTCTGTTTCAAATCGCTAACTACATGTGGATATATTGAGGTCAATAATAGGGATCTTTGCTTGCCTATTTAGTTGGGATGGTTTACATGTATTTATTTTACTTCTGTTGGTTTTGTTTTGCTGCCATTCAGCCACTGGGGAAATAGAGGAAAAAATATGAAAAGGGAAGCATGAGATCAACATTGGTTTCAAAATCCAAGCATGTACCAGATTCAGGAAAAGCACCTGGGATTTCCAATGTTGGACTCTCACATACACATGAGTCAGTTTCAGGAAAAATGCCCAGGGTTTCGAATGTTGAGGTCTCAAGTAATGATCCATCGAGTTCAAGGATACAACGCAGGCCTTCAAGGTTTCGAATGTTGAGGTCTCAAGTAAAGATCCATCGAGTTCAAGGATACAACGCAGGCCTTCTACTACTGGTCTCTCTGGTAAAAACATTTCAGCTTCAGGGAGGGCTTCTACTACTGGCCTCTCAAGTAAACACACTTCAGCTTCTAGGAGGCCTTCTACTATTGGTCTCTCTGGCAAATTTACTTCATCTTCAGGGAGACCACCAAGGCCTTCAAATGTTGACATCTCAGGAAAAGCAAATTCAAATACATCCAAGTCTAGGTTCTTCCCACCTGTATCTAAGGGTGTCTCAAGAAGAATGCCAATCACTGATGCATCAAAAAGGAAGACAAGGCTTCAACAAGCTTTTACATCAACACTGACTGCCAGAAGTGAGGTTAGGAGCATTTGGTCCACTGGCCTTATTTTAGCGTGTGTAGGTGGTGCTTTTTATTCACAGAGTTTTATTCTGTTCTTTTGCAAAAGCAAGTGAACGGTTTATCTAATACATAGCTCCAATTTCCATCCAATGGTTTCGATTAAAAAGCTTGCATCTGGAGCCATTGAGCGGGATGTCATGGAAGAGGAAGGGGACTTGCCCAACATTGACGAAGCAGATAATGAAAATCAACTTGTTGTAGTTGAACATGTTCAAGACAATTACTATTTATATTGGTATACAGAGTTGTCATGGGAGCCTTGCAAACTGTTTTTGTTACTATTTGAAATAACATCATCTTGTCTTGGAAAAATACACTCCATTTAAACAATTTAATCAAACACTAGTTGTTCACTGCATATTACATGTGAGCAGCATGTCTGCCATACATGAATATCTCCACTGGAGAATTAATCCACTCAAGCATCAAGGAAGGTTATAATTTATGAATGACGAATTTAGGCCAAGCATTGATGCAAGCCTTGATCCATGTCTATAGTGTAGATTCAATTCTGAATAAATAGTTGTATGTCTAATTTTTTTCTATTTTGGTCCGCTGTGTTTGTTGTATTTCAGGCATGCAACAATCTCTCATCAAACTACATGTTAAGCCAAGTTGATATCAACAAGAAGATGCAGGGAAGACTTATTGACTGGCTGATTGATGTACTCGAATAATACATATCTATGTCTAAATATTTCTGTTATATTAAGCCTTTTTTACCTTTCCGTTAATAAATTTCTGACACAAACAATTTGCGCTTACAGGTGCATCTAAAATTTGAATTGATGCATGAGACGCTTTTTCTCATGATTAACCTGATTGATAGATTTCTTTCTGTGGTGTACACTATTACGAGAAAGGATGTTCAACTAGTGGGGTTGACTACCATGCTACACTATTACGAGAAAGGGTCTTCAACTAGTGGGGTTGAATGTCATGCTATTTGCTGCCAAATATGAAGAGATTTGGGCTCCCAAGGTGGTAAACATTAACGGGAGAGGAAGTTCGTTGTTAAGCTGAAGTTTTGTATTGATTTGTTTTGACTAATTAGAATAAAAGGCTTCACATTCTAACTCATTTTTCTTAAGGGCTTTACAGAATCTGAAGTTTTTTATTGATTTGTTTCGACTAATTAGAATAAAAGGCTTCACATTCTCAGAAAACTATGGATGTACCTCTTTTGGGCTTCAACACTTTCTTGATAATATAATCTACTCTGTTATTGTTTAAAAAAAATGATTGAAATAATGAACAAAACAAATATCATCCTTCCTTTATACTACTCAAGAGGAGTTATGGAAATGTTTACAATGCCCTAAATGTGCTCTAAGCACACTGACAACATTTATTAACTTCCTTACAACTACCCAAGACAAACAACACTCGTATAATTCTTTCTTTGTCATTGCTAGCGATGGGGTTTTTTGAATTTCTCTCCAGTCAAGCTTTCATAGATATGGTAAGCTTCAAAGTCTATAAATTTGTTTTAAATGACTTCAAATTCGAAAAGCTTAGCTGTCTATCCAAAGAAAATAAGGCGCTTTCTTTGTTAAAATGGAAAATCTGAGTGTTGAAATGCAGTGTCTCCAATCTCAAGTATGGTAGCTCCAGACAATGCAACACAACAGGGAGGCAGCTCTAGACAATGCAACACAACCAGGAGACACTCGAGGCAATGAGCACAAAATCTATTCTGAAAACTAATACCTTATTGAATGCCTCACCAAAACCATTTTCCTAGTAAAAAGGTGAGCTTTGTGATATTGAATCAGAAGTTCCAGAAAAAGGAATTTTAATAGTTTCATTCACAGGTACTTACCTTCGTCTTAGTGATGGAAAAGGGGCAACCAAACCTTCCAATAGCAATTTGATAGGTAAGCTTAGCATTTGTCTGAGTTATGCACTCTTCAACAACCTCAGCTTCAACCTACTTGAGTAAGAATTATGTTGTAGTGGTAATGTATCTCATTCTTATTCTCCTTGCTTGTTCTAACACTCACCCCAGCAAAGTCAATTGCCAATATGTTAGATGTCAATCTGATTTAGACTCTAGCGGCATTACATCTCTTTGTGCCAACTTCCCCATCCTGTGGTATTCTTGAACAATTTTTGCAAGCATTAAACAACTTGAAGAACTTTTCTTGCTATAATATTTTCCTTGAGTGACTTCCTGCTACTCTTTGATGTGTTGATTCTAAAAAAGATCTCATGCTCTACTATGCATCTACATAATCTTAACCAACTCATACAATAGACCATAAATAATCTGAGAACTTGCAGCTCACATAGCTAAAGCTCTCATCTTTAGGTCAACCTGTCTAAAACCCCAAGAATCGTTTTCAAGAAAATTTGTAAAATCTTCATACAAGTTGTGGTGGCTTCAACTATAAAAAAAAATGCATCCTGTATTACTCATCTATTGAAATTGTTTCTTTACCTAATTCAATACTTAAAAAATGGTCTGAACAAACATAAGAGACTTAACCAAGTTCAATGTTAGTTATTGAGGAAAAAACGTAACCACCTGCAAATTCTACCCCCATGAAATGATTTTTATTAACAAGGTACTTTAAGGTTTAATAATCAATGTAAAAAGGTCAAAAGGTTGGCCAATATACATATCTAAGCTTTTGCAATTCAAATAACATTGCTAAAGCCTTCCCCAGTGTCGTTGGATGATTCTTTTTTGCACTGCTTATTTTTTAAGCTTGCACAAAACATAGTATGGACAATATTCCCTTTTTCTGGTTGAACTAAATTTATACTCACAATGATTTTGAGGAATGGACATGTCAAAGCCTATATTTCACCAAGTTTTCAAGATGGAGGAATGTGGGAGCAAAGAAAACCATATGGGGAAATGTGGGAGCAACTCCAAATTTTAGAGAAATTTTTTAGGACAGGGGAACATTGAGTTTCCAAGTATAGAGGTCCTTAATTTCTAAAATTATAAAAATGAAAATAATTGATGATAAAATCCCAACAATAAAAATCCATCCCATGCAAATTCATCATTGTGCTATCTAGTGGAAAGACTATAATCTTGCCAATCTTAAAATCCTGAAAACTGTTAAGTCAACTAAATTCTGAATAGGATATCAAATTTTACTTTCTCCATATTAAGTTCACTGAGGTTGGAAGCACTCTCAAGCATCATGAAACAACTAATGATAATGTTAAATTTTAAATAAACATTTACAGTCTCCTTTATCTTATATTTTCTCAAAACCTTCAAAGCTTTATCCCCTATATTTGTTATGTCTTAGGTGTTGTTGGACCAAAAATTGAGGGGGAAAGGGGGCAAGCACCCAGGCATCCTCCCAGTTTCTATTCTTTCCTTTTCTTTTCTTTTTTTGTATATGGAGTGAGGGGGGTGGTGGTTGGGGAGTTTGCAGCACCCAACTACCCCCTTTCTGGGAAACAAACCAACAAATTTTGCAAAGAAAAAACACATCAATCAATTTGTTCAGAATTGAATGTGGGATGAAGCAACTCTACAAAATCCAAATCAATTCCGTAGAACTTTTCAACTTACAAGGCATGCTTAAGCAGAACAGATATAATCCAACAAATTTGCAGAAAATTAAATGTGAGATAATATATCTACCCTTGCAAAGCGACTCTGATTTTTCCTGAATTTGAAAGGAGGCACAATACCAAGTGAAAAGGAACACAGCCTTTGATGAATCCAAACTAAATGCTCACAAGCGAACTGATCTCTAACATCGATAATTCATTTCTTAATAATAAAATCAGAGAATCTGCATACAAATTTCTTAAATTTCTTCAAATAGTAGGGTGACCAGGGTGACCATTTTAAACAAGGGGAAATTTACAAGTCTAAAATTTTCATGTATATATAGAAAGCTTCTCGAAATATCAATGTTGAATATGAAGATTTTGAAGCAGGAAAATTTTAACGAGCCACATGAAAGTTGGTAAATGTGAAGTCATACTTTTGTCTCAGATTTTAAAATCCTACAAAAAAAATTATATTTTATAAAAGGATTGGGTCATTCTTGGAAAAAAAAAACACTTAGAAAAAGTTAGCAAATTTTTGACCAATCATTTCCATTTAATTATAAAAAAAAACACACACACACAACAACCTGAAAGAATCAAATCCATTTTAACAAAGACAACGCCTTATTTTCTTTGGATAGACAGCTAAGCTTTTCTAATTTGAAGTCATTTAAAACAAATTTATAGACTTTGCAGTACGATCACCAATACTCCTGGTAAACGCAGTCCCCAGATAATTTGCATCGGGCAGCGAGGTTTTTTTTAAGTTTCCATCCACCTCTTCGGTTAACATTCATTATGTTCTATATGTAGAACATCAAGACACTTTCCTTCCCTATCTACCACTCCACCTTCTGGCGTTCCTTTGCTCCTCTTGGTGCAATTGCTAGTTTACTTTTCTACCACATTTGCAAAAGTTACTTTGGATCTTTTATCCTTCGTCTTCACAAGAAAATATTGTTGAGAATTTTTCTCTGATATGATGACACCATTGGACTTATTATTATTTGAATTAAGATCATACACGTCTTTTCTATTATTAGTTGAACCAACACCTATAGCTTTACCAGCTGACTCTTTGGTGCAAATATTAGGTAGAGCTAAATTTGAGAGTTCAACCTGGATAGTATTGACTAAGTCATTAAATTGAATGAGGCTCTTATTACACTCTTTCTTTAGGCCATGCCAAGCAACATATGCAGGCCTCTTCCCTGACGTGCTAAGGAATATATCTATATCCAGCACCTGTGGTGCATTACCTTGGGTATTTGGCTACACCTCATCTCTTAGCCTACATCCAACGATTTTAAGTCCCAATCACTGGGAAAGCAAGGTTTACCATGAAAGGCAGAACATAAATAATTCTCATTATGGCACCTTTTTCCTCAGCATACCACATAATGCAACCAGATTCAGACACAGAATGACTAAAACGGCGCATAGGATACACCGACTCAAATCTAAATTCCAATACATAACCTTATTTAGAATCAACACTTCTATTACCTATTTCAATATGAGCCTGAGGATATTTTCATTTGAAAGTAGTTTTGTAAAAAATATTCCCTATGATGCCCCTGTTGTAGTTTAATTCAGGCTTCAAAAATGCATTTCGAAAGCTCCTCAGAATTCAAAAATGCATTTCGAAATCTCATCAGACTTCAAAAATTCACTTAGAAAGCTCAATGTTCAACCAATTTATTGAAAATTAGTTATTAATTTAACATAGTCAAGACATGTTTGAAAATTAGGGAGAATCAAAGCAGTGTAGATTGTTATTATGAGCTGCATATTTAAATGCTAGAAAATGAATGATTACTATTACAATTTTGTAACAAACACCTGGATATGAGAGTAAAGCCAATGCAATCTCTTGTAACAACTTAAAACTTAAAAAAGTACATCTGCAGATACTTTTGTAGAATGGCATAGCTTTTAAATAATAGGTAGTTGCGAAACTCTAAAATTGATAGATGACATGGATGTAATTGTAGATTCATGGTAGACAATGATGCATGGAGGGAACTTGAAGAATTATACATTTCAATTCAAATTTAAGTCCACACCTTTGAAAATATTGTTTTACGTAGCAGATCCTAATCCTGACTCTTATGCATATTTTCTTAATATTTTTTCAAAATTATAAAGTGAATACATAAAAATTGTTGTATTCAACATTCATAACAAAATTATGTTGTGAAGCAGGCCTGCTATTCCTTTGGTAGAAGGATTATGTTCCACGTCCACAAGATGTTATATCTATATTATAGTACTATACCAGACTAACAATCATGATAGCAATTAGTAGAACTA
Source organism: Pinus albicaulis (assembly GCA_034641835.2). NCBI lineage: Eukaryota > Viridiplantae > Streptophyta > Pinopsida > Pinales > Pinaceae > Pinus > Pinus albicaulis. Next base: position 88,714 of record JAXQQM020074843.1, read on the forward strand.
TCATTAGATAATACTAGGACTGTGTTAATATTTAATAGATGAAGAAACATTGTAAGGTTTACATCTTACAAAAAGCAACTTGGTGAAGCACAATTAGCCAAAACCAGTGATTATGGAGACACTGTTGCAACCAGTGTATTGCAATTGGAGACACTGCAAGAACCAGTGTATTCCAAAGTTAATGAGAAGCTCAAGGCCAAAATAGAGGTAGAAAGAGAAAATAACCTCCTGGATTTATAAATGAATAAGGCAAAAGAAGGATCCAGAGGGAGCCTCAATAAAGTCATTAATACTTTGCTCTTATAGTTGAAAGCCTGAACATGATGAAGGGTGAGTATCATGACCTTCTATACAAAAATGAGCTTTGAAACAACAACCCTAAGGAATGATGAGTCTAGTAGCAATATTCCACCACCATCTGCATACAAATGAGGAAGAATTTAGTTTGAACAATTTTTGGCAGCTTTGGGAAAGACAGCTTGAGTTTATCATAGTGATCCAGGCAAGTGTATGATAATGAAACCAATGGGGGAAAATGTGGCCTTGAGCATTTTTTTTCGAATTTGATGGTCTAGATAAGAAATCAAAAATTGTATTAGTAGCCCACTTCTTTTTTATAATGACAAGGTTTCACTATTGCAGATAAGAAAATCATTATGTACGGCTTGTTCATTACAACTCAATTTCCGTTTGAAAAAACTATAAAGGTTTGTGGTTGGTATATATCATTGTGTCCTTCCCTAGAATACTCTTGCAAGTTTTTTATGGTTATGGATTATTCTCTCCATTCACAATGTTTCTTCAAGCTTATAGGCATGCATTTAGTGGTTTGTGGATTATTCTCTTTCTTACAATATCTATGCTTACATATCATATGCATTACTATAATATCTAATGCTTTGATGCAGAATATGTATTCTCTTAACAATTACTAGGTTACCCTTGGTCCTTAGAGTGTGCCTTGGGTCTGGGCCGATACCGATTAGTGGACTATGTATGTAATCTTTGAGATGTGTTTTGGAAAGGATGATTAAAGTTATTATAATAGTTTTGTTGTTTTGTTTAAATATTTTGAGTGGTAATTAGGTGATTTGGAGATATGAATTAACTTAATGGAAAATTTTATATATTTTACTTTCGAATGATGTTCTTTGTTTTATAGATGATGAATCATGATGTTATTGTTTTGCGTATAATGATTTATTTTTTCTTTTGGGATTGGCATAACATTTTAATAAAAAAAAATTTAATGGTTTTTGTGAACATGACAACGAGGAGGGGGAAGAAGAAGAGGGATGAGAAGGCTTTCAACATACAGGAGAAGTTGAGGAGGTTGAGCTATATAGAGAGAGAGAGAGTGCAGGCAGCCAAGAAAGAGGCATTTCTGGGCAGCGCACAGTTATGTATATCCACACAAAATCCATACAACATGATCATATGCCTTAAAGTCTCAGGGTCAGCAGATAATGTTAAGAAAACACAAATTGATGCACATCCACATGTGCCTGCAAAAACACAATTCTAGGCCAACTCTTTTAGCCTTGTTCGCAAAACATAAATTGATGCACATCCACATGTACTTGCACAAACACAATTCTAGGCCAACTCTTTTAGCTATGCTTGAAACTATTTTAGTAATGATTTTAATTGTCCATGATAAAAAGATTACCTTCCCCATTAAAGTTAATATATTTCCAATAGTTAAGCATACGATTGGTAAGCTCTTTCTACTTTATCTAATCATATCTTAGAATGGTCTTTTTAATATGGACCAAAAATCTCAACTATAGACCAAATGGGCATGTTCTCAAAACTTGTGTGAATCTTGTGTGTTTTTTTATAGTGAAGGAACACACTTCATGGGAAAAAATAAAAGGTTTATCAAACAAGAATGAAAAGGGCACCAACAAACCAGTATTTTGAGGAGTGTATATCAAGAAGATGGTGTGTTTGGTTAATCTCCCTCAACATTAAAACAAAAAGGAAAATAAAGGACCATCAAATATGACTCTCTGTTCAATATATTGAATACAGTATTTAGGTTGAGTTGGATATACCGCTGTTAAAATGACTAAGTTTTGTTTCCATTCCATTCCAGCTGCAGGCATTTAATTTATTCCCTATGTGTTGTCATGATTTCTCTAAGTTTCTTTCTTCCCTTTAGTAAGCATTATGTTGCATATGTTGAATACAGTCTTTGACTTGAGTTGGAAATATTGTTGTACATCCAACAAATGAAAAATAGAGAGGGGGTTATCGGGATCATGAAGAGAATACAAATTGTTTTGTCGATTCATGAGATGGAAATGACTGCATAAGACTATCTAAAGCCTTTAAATCATCAATCTTTTTTTTGAAAGTGACCATATATGCTTAATTAAATATTCTACCCATGAAGCCATCGTGGAAAATAAATCTCCCAACCAGAATGTAATACGAGACTGTACGAGATCTAGTTTCCTCAAAAACATGTTTACTCATTAAACACATATGTGGAATTTGTGCTTCAAACAAATTGTATTTTATCTACAATGGAACAAATAACTTACAGTGATTCACGATAAAAAATTAATCTCTCTAGAAAACTGATACTTTTGCAGAAGTAATATATCCAGTTCAATCCACTATTACATATATCCGAATTTCACGAATTTCATTGTCCTTCTCCAAAAAATATCGAAAGTGAAAAGAAAGAGCATGATGCACCATCGAGATCCATTTTCCCTTCTTAAAAAAAATTTACAAAAAACCAAAATACCCAAGAGATATTGCAAAAAAAGGGCACATGCTGAAGATTTGGTTCAAAATCCAAACTATTGCATGAATTATGACGAGCATTTTTATTTCTCCTCCACCTCGAATGTTGATCCAAACATGCAATTTCTAGACAATAACTGAATAACCCTATCGATTTTCTTACAACACAAAAGCCCACATTGAGTCGAAAAAATTTATTTTTATTGTTCAACTTTATATCAAGAATAAAATGAAAGTTTCCATAACACATGGTATAAATAAGAGATACAATATCCCACAACTCATGTTTTCTGGAAAACGAAAATATTGTAGCTCAAATGACAGTGGGAAAAGTACATAAAAGGTCAGCTTTGAAGACAAATTCCTCTCTTACTGTCTAATTTTCTATAAATTAACAACAAAACTTAACTCGAAAAGAAGTACTACATGGCATGCATTCAAATGTAATTGAAATATTCATAATCAGATGTAATCTCTTGGTGCGACAATCTCTTTTGTTATCTCAAAGTCAAATATTTAACACTAAAGGAGCTTGATTCTTTCTAGATCTGCATCTACATTTCCAGTTCCATTAAATGAGGGAAAAATGTGATCTAAGGGAATTTTAAACTAGCTCCAATCTTCAATATCTTTATTCCAAAATTCCATGTCAGTGATGGGGCTAGTAACTGCTTGATAAATTTGCAAAAAAAATGGAATCTAAGTAAATTTAACTAAGGGAAGAATGATATATCTGCTTCCATACCACTATTATTTTAAAGGAAGAGTGACCTCGCAAGTCTCAAGCTTTGTAGATAACTTTAATAAAACAAAAATTGAGCACATCTTGGTTTTGTCTTAATGAGGCATGGTTCTTTTGCCCTTTTCTTAATAACTTGTTTCATTTTTAGATGAATTTCTCCAACTAACTTCTTCCTTGGTAGTAGTTGCAGATATATAGATGGTAGGTAATATGAATGCTTTTTTTTATTTAATTAGATTTAAGTTTTTAAGGAATCTACCCCTGCTAATTGAGTCTATATAAAATGTAAATAGGCCTAAATGGGAAAACTGAAAAGAGGTTCAAAAGTTGAAAAGGTCCACAAGAAATAGTGTACTTTGAATATGATGATGGGAAGACCTTGATAGTCAAATGTTTCATTCTTTCTAATATATAAAGTTAACTTTAATCCTACAATGAAAACTCTCCAACCATCATGGAAACACAAATACAATGTCACATGTGTCTCACTTAGCAACCGGTAATATTTTCTTTCAGAGAGAGAGAGAACTAAGTTTGATGGTTCCAATAAATCTTGCATCTTTTTGTTGTAGGAAGGGCCTTACCATAAAATTTCAATTGTGTCTTTTGTGAAACACAAAAAGTCTCACTGGTGTCTCATTAGGCATCCAATGATATTTTAATGTCAGAGAGAGATGGAAGTTGTAATATGTTATACATATTTGTTGTATAGTTGATGAACCATTGCAAGACTTGAATAGTTGGTGACTGATCTTGGTGCTTGAGCCTCCAACTGGACATAATATATCTAAAAAATAATAAGTACGCAACATATTATCCTCTTCCTTTCCAACTTCTTGATAATTTGATTGGTAGATGGAAGGTAGCCTAAGCAAAGTGATACCCCTTTCAACTCCTATTGAGCTCAAAAAGCCTCCATGTGTGTGATTTACAGAAATAAGGCTAGACCTTTCGTTGCATCAGGGTTTCTTTGATTCCTCTTTGGATGAGCCATTTTTCCTCTCTCATCTGTGATTTATCAACCCAAGTATTAATGAATTGTTGTTATTGAATTATCCCAAATCGGGTCTTTGATTTTTCTACAATCTAGGAATATGAGATGTGCATTGATTCTCTGGAACTGAGTGTTGCATTGTGGGTCTTTGTAATGGTTTCAAGCCTTTGCTTGAATATGCTAAATTAGTTGTAGACATTTCATAGTGACTTAGGGATTTTCTGTACATTGTCTAAACTTAGGACTTTCAGTTTAAGTAAATTTAGGAAGATAAATATTCAACATTTCATATTTTGGGATCAATATGGGGTTTCATAAATAGAAGTTATCCCGTTGTTGGGTCTTTCTCTATTTTAATCAGTAAGAGAAGTGCAATGGGGCTCATTTTCAAGAAATTCACTTACTGAATCTTGTTTTTGAGCCTTTTTCTATGAAAGCTCCTTGTTACAGTTTCATCTTTCCAAAAGTGAGTACCAAACATAAATGTTAGTGTTTTATACAAGAAACTCTTATTTTTGTGAATGTTTGAGACTTTTTATATCATTATATTTTTTATTTCACTGTTTTCTATGAAGGGGGTTGTGCAATGTTGATTACTTTTAATTTTCTCTTTGTATTTCAACCCAAAAAGTACAATGGAGAGTTTTGACGGTAGTGGTTCCATTGGTACATAAAATTCGTAAGCCTTTGTTTCTCCTAGGCCTTTGTTTCAAGGGAAGGATTCTATCTGGAAATTCTGAGGCAAGTCATCTAAGGTTTAGAGGATCTACGAATTTGTTTGAGGCAAATAAGAACACACATCTTAATATCCTGAGGCAGGCTAACACCTTTCTGAGATTTGGATGAGGGGTTTTGTTCATTGTTCTTTTTGTGATTCAAGGTTGGGGCATGCAAGTACGTTATGAGGTATAGCAAAAGAAAATTGTTTAAACAAGTCAAAGTTTCGAAGTTTAAGATTTCCAATGAATTTATATAAGATAGGTCGAATTACTCTTTGAAGCTAGACGTTCACACTTGTGGAAAAATCCATTTTTTTCTGAGGGCATGCAGAAGACTAGCTTATCCTAACGCAGATCTGAGTCACTTGGAATCACTTTGTTTTGAGACAAGTGCAGAGGGTTTTTGGGGTAACATTATGCACGAGAACTCATGTATCTTGTACAAAACTCTATTGGTCATATGTGACAATGTGAGAGTTTCTCCAATGACTATGTTAGACCAAAATTCCCTGCATAATTCGCAAAGGCATTAAAGTTGGTCTGGACGAATTCTTGAAGGGTGTTGAAGTGAAGAACAAGTACTCATTATGAACTTTGTTAGCCCTTTACAAAGTCTTTATTATTTAGTGAAATATTCGCCAATATCTTACAAGATTTTATAATTCAGTGAAAGATTCGCCATGTTTTTATAAGATAATATAATATCGTGAGAGATTCGCCAAAAAAAATAAATATACCATATGTTATTGATAAAACGCTCCTTTCATATGTCATGAGATTCGCTCTATTTATTATAAAAACAAAATTTAGGGGTTCTTAAAATTTTCCCGCAACATTCATGAAGAATCCGGATTTTTTTCTGTGAAGGTCATAATATTCTTGCAAGAATAAAAATATCATCGGCATAAAGGAGAAGAGTAATAAAAACACGAGCAACCTTGGTGCCCTTGCACTTCGCCGGTTCCACACACACATCTCTAGATTATCGATGTATATGCCAAAAAGGGTGGGGGATATGAGACACTCTTCTTAACTCCACATTTCATTTAATGTCTTTATACCAATTCCTCATTGGTCTTAAGCTTGGCGCGACGGTCTTGTAGAGATGAATCACAACAATCCTCAACTTAGGGAGGGACCATGATTCAGTCTCCCAAATTTATCCTATGAGCGTATCGCAAGATTTTCTAAAGTCCACAAAGAAACATAAGAGATCAGATTTACTATTGCGACATTCCTTCGTAATGATTCTATGGTGACTAGATGGTCAATAGTCGAGCATTGTCGCTTAAAACCAACTTGTCCTTTAGCTCTTTTTCCTTGGCTTTCAAGCCAGGCTTACAAGCTCTCTTCTCCAAAACATCCCATAAACGGCCAAGATATGGCTAACCATAATGGTCCCGTAGTTGGAAGGAACACTTTTGTCTCCATTTTTAAATATAGGAACAACAAGGCTTTTTGTCCAAATCCTGAAAGCTCATGTTACAACAAATTGAGTAATCTTAGTGGAGATAAGGAATGAGGATCGGTCTTTCCCATTTTAAAGACATTAGGCCAGTACCCTTCCACATCTTTAGCTTTCCCATTAGCGATATTATTAATACCGTACTCAATCTTGTCAAGAGAGAATACTTCCTCCTTAATTGGATTGATTAAGGTAAATCTGTCTCAAGAGACATAAATCCTGCGAAGATATTTGTCCCACCTCTAAGGGGATAGAATGGTTATATTTGGTTTACGAACAAGAATATATTCCGCCAAAATATTTGGGCGTGACTTTAGGAAAGGTGGAGAAGATAACTCGTATTTTATTAATATTTGATCTTTTCTTCCTCTTGATGATATTTTTATATATATTGATATTCTCGCAAGTTAATGATTTCATTAAAGGGCTGTCCCCGATCGCTTTCCCTGCCATTTTGCAATCTTTTTTCATACTCAAGTGATCGGAGGTTCTCTAAACTTCTTAAACGAACTCATTAGAAAACTTAATGGTGTTGGAAAGGATAGTGAAATGGTAATAAATTTGATCAATGTTATTATTATGCACTATAATGCAACTTTCTAAATCCTTTAAGAAGAGGTCGCTTTAATTCTATCGAAATATAAATGTCTCTGAGTGTAGGAGCATTAAGGCAGAGTTAGTAGAAGGGATGCCTGTCACATGTTGTGGGTTTGGGAAGATGACTAGCAAATTCTAATAATTTGAAGACTTTACTTTTTAAGTATTTTTGCTTAAATTTAATTTGGGATAACACAACCATTGTAATATGTAGGTTAAAAGAATAGTTAGATTAGGATAGTTATATACCCATTAATAACCGTTCGAAACTCAATAATCGTTTCTCAACCATATGGGGATTTGGAAAGGGGTGCTAAAACATAACCAAATCCACCATTTTGGGGTTCTTCTTCCATATAGAGAAAGAGATAATGAGAGGGAAATAGGTGTGAGAAAGGGTTGAATAGAGAGTATAGAAAATGTAAAACCACCATTCTAGGGCTCGGCTTCGTGTATTTTTCTTTATAAATAAAATTCAAGTGTTTTGGATTGTGATCGTGCTCGTTTCAACCCGTTGGTTTTAGCCTCTCGTTGAGCAATACCATACATGACATTTGCGTATTGTACTTCGTTAATGATTAGATATATTGAGTGCGAGGAGCTGGGCCCCTGAACTTGTCAGAAAAGTTGGGGGAGAGACCAAGAGATGTGAGACAAAGAACCTAATCGGATTGCAGAAAAAAAGGTCGGAACGAGAAGACAAGTCGGAACTTCATATAGACTAGTTATGGAGACAACGTTAAGAAGAAATGCGAACGTACTCAAGGATAAAGAGAGGAGTGTACAAGCGATAACCGTAATGTACAACAACGAGGTCGAAAGAGGAGAAAATATTTAATCACTTAGAATACCATATAGAGGAATAAATGGCGGGATTAATCATAGATTAAAAATTTTAATGATCAACGATGGGAGACTTAGCGGATTAATGAGTTAGAGAAATGAAACGATTATGTATTAAACCAAACCGATGGATGCCATTAAATAGGGCGTTCGTCTATCAATTTATCATTTAAGAATTAAGGATTTTGCAAGTTAAAGTTTTTAACTCGCGATGCGAAAGGGTACAAAGGGGAAGTTGTGCGAGTCATGGATATCGTGGAAGATCAACTGCAGATTTTAACGTCAATTTTCATTTCGTAGATTATAGTGGAGAACGTTAAGTGTTCACATGAAAAGAAAGAAAGTTGTGATGTGAAGTGATGGAGGAAGAAATATGTGATGTGATGGAACAATTATGTGTCGCCTTAGCGCAAAATGCATTTCGCAGTTGTGGGATTAACGTATTGGTAAAGATTTGGCTGATGTGGAGCATGAGATTATGATGTGTTGTGGGATTGTTAATGGTACTGGACCCGAGAGCTCCGATCCCACGGTATGGCTTGTTTTCGGGTTATATGAACGATAAGATAATGAACGTTGTTTATTTCTTTTGCGTATGTATGTAATAAACCCAATATATGTAAATGCCACCGGGTGTAAAAGGAAATAGGATGTCCTAACTCAATACATTCCACAATTATTATTTAATTCACGCTACGCACGATTACCCAGGATTGTACAACAAGATTCGAGAGGCGGTGCGAAGGAATTTGAACTAATAAAAGTTGAAATATTTCTCATTGATTCTAATCGAGTGAAATCAAGAGTGTAAGACTGTGGACCTAATGAAAAAGCATAAGAGCTACAACAACATGAATGAAATAGTAGCATAGAAAATAAGGTAAAGAATTTTTGTTTTAGTTTTATTTTGGAGCTATGGAACCATACAAATGCTCACACTCATAAGAAGAGCATAAGAGCTTTCAATAGAGGTAGCAAAGATGAGTGAAAACATCTCAAATAAGAATATTAAAACCCTAAGGGCAAAGGATGAAGGAATTTAGCAATGGTTTTCTAGGAGGAAGAAGAAGTGTGGTCGTAACCAAGGTCACCGAGGTTGAAATATAAGAGGACGGTAGTGTTCTCAAGTGTAGATGAGTTGGGATGGTGTCGAAAGGAGCATTGGAGGAGGCTCAAGGAGGGTCGGGATTTAGAATTGCTGTTTAAGCAAATACCAAAGTACAAAGGAAGTTTGGTGAGGTAAGTTGTAGCAGAGGGATCATCGTTACCACAAGAGGCTAGAGAAACTCATAGAGGGTGAAAGAACCTAAGAATATGACTATTGAATGTAATAGCAGAAGTTTCAGGAAGTAACCACAAAGTGAAGAAGGAAGATGCTGGCACAAATGGAATATGGAAGCAGATGAATAATGAATAATATAAGAGAGAAATAGCTGAGATGAGAACTCATCTTGAAGTATGGATAGAGTTGCTACAGAGATGTTTGGGGCACCAAGAGGTGTGGATGATTGCATGAGGAATAATCAGAAATGGAATAGGTTGCGATGAAGGGGATAGCTTGAATGCTCAAGAAGAAAAAGTATTACTTAGAGAAGAAGAGTAAAGGGAAAGTTCATGCATATGAACTGAACATAGATTATTTTATAAGAAATGATAGTACTATTAGAAGGCCTATCTTGTACCATCAAGGAAGGATGAAGGGAGAACCATTAGAATTGTCAGAAACAGAGGGTAGAATGACATGGGAATGATCATAAAATATGATGAAGAAATGGAGTCCTCAGAGAGGAGATGTATGAATTCTCAAAGGAGTATTTATGAGTTCTTTGAGCATGCAGAGCAACACGAAGAGAATGAAGAAGATAAAAGAGGTTTGTTGCAACTCACAAAGTGGACTGTGATGATTCCATAGAGGGAAACAAGAACAATACCACGGATAATATCCAAATGCTCAAGGAGCAAGCGCCAATCAGAGAAGTCAACAGAGATCTCAGTAAAATACTGCTTGCGGGAAAGCTTGGTGTGGTATCTATGGTATAGTTGGATGGAGCCAGCCTTGTAGACTGGATTTTTTGTAGTCCATGATGAACAAAGAGGAGTTCATAAAGCAATAATACTATGTCTATCAGATAGTCATGGTGGGGGAAGGTTCCAAGGGGATTATGAAAGATCAAGCAAGAATAAACTTGATAGAGAATTAGTCAAGATAAAACAACTAGAAGTATTGAGAGAATTCATATAAGGGAGTATGGAACACCAAAGGTATGATTAGGTTCTATGGAAGAAAAGAATAAGTGATGGAAATTTTAAGAAGGAGGAGGAAGACCAACATGTGGTTTCCTCATGAGAAGAAAGATGAGGTGGCATGTTACGTAACATGCATGATAAATTGACGAATGATCGTTGGGAGCACAGATTCTCAAGTCATAGAGTATCATGACAGATTTAAGATTGATACTTCAAGTGAGGCTACAGGTCTCAATGTTTTAAAATTCCATATCTTGTGTATTTCTTTGTAGTGAAAAGAATGAAGAAAGACAATTTGTTGATGTTGTCATAAAAGAAGAAAGAGAAGAGACAAAATATGAATTTATGATGAAGGAAGATGAGATATCTAGGTCTCATTTGAAGACTTCACACAAATTGAGAAGGTATTTTCTTTCATCATACCGGCAAGGGCTAAAGAAGAGAAATTTTGGCTCATGATCATAGCCAAAGCAAGAAGAAGTGGAGGAATACAATGCCATTCAAATTGAATGCTTGAGGGTGTTTCAGACAGTTCATTAAGGTATTTTCTAAGTCATGCTATAAGATTCAAGAGAAAAAATATGGACTTGAAGAATGAACCACCAAGGAGACCATCGTGTCTTGTGGTTTTAAAACTAATAATTTATGTGATTACAGGTTTTGAAGGATAGCCAATTTTTTTTGAACCGTCTTTAATGAGGCCGAAAGTTGCAAAGTTATGTATGATGATGAATGGATTTCAGATGAAGACATCGATGAATTACTGCTGTACCAGGGAAAGGAGTTCATAGATTCCTTGGCCCAATGAAGTTGGGAAGAGCTCGCACGAAGGATGTGTCTATAACAAATATGCGACAATTTTGTCTTATGCTGATGAACCCGTTATTGGTGAGAATAGAGAAGTTGGTTTTCATAATGACTCCTAAGGAGACTCTAGGACTTTAGGATAGTCACTAAGTTGTCATAGAGATGGAAAATCCTAATTTTCGACAGTTAATGAAGCCAGTTTGCCTATGAGAAATTGGACTTGTGACAAAGAGGAAGATAAGAATTAAAGATGAAGATGAGACAAATATGTCGACATATTGAAAAACATTAGGTCCTAGAACTAATGAAGTAGAATTGATCACTTTGATTAGTCTATTGGATGTTGTCAAGGAAGAGGAAGAAATATATTTTGAATTGATTAACATCATAGTGATGATGTGCATGAGAGGGATCAATTAGAAAGTGAATTGCCTACACAGCCGAAGAATTTGAGTATGAGGAAGTGATTGCAATATTATGTAAAAGAATGTCTCAAGTTTTAAGGGAGACATACAAATATTAGTTTAAAAACTATGTTATGTTTACTAGTATGAGAAGCGTGAGGTATATAAAGGCTGTTAGTCGAAAATTGAAAAATAATTTATCTTTTTGGAAAGTAAATTTGAAGATAAGGAGTAACAATTGATATTGCAGAGGGAGATATCTTCATGATATTCAGTAGTTTGCGCAATGTCTCAAGTAATATTTGCAAAGAATATCTAGAACAAAGTGTAGTTGAATATGTCAAGAGGACTCGAAAATAAGTGAGAAGGTGAGAAGCAAAGTGGTTGCCCATAAGCATGCTTAAGTGTAAGCCTAGAATATTGCATCTAAAGAATGGGGAAGACAATGTAGCCAAGAACAAGAGAAAACAAGTAGTTTGGAAGAATCCCTAGCATCCAAGAATTGAAGACACATGACCAGGAGGTCATGAATTCTTTTACTCCCTTGAGTCCGATGCAAAGACATAAGAGCCACAATGTGACAAGTTTATCACATGTTGTGTTTTTCTGGGGAAGAGGACTATAGTCCTAATAATTTGGAAGACTTTACTTTTATGTATTTTTGTTTAAAGTTAATTTGGGCTAACACAACCATTGTAATTTGTAGGTTAAAGGAATAGTTAGATTAGGATTAGTTAGGCATTTAGTCAGAATAAACTGTCAAAACAATAATAAGCCAAACTATGCGAGATTTTTGGGGAAAGGCATAAAAATAAAACTAAATCCACCATTTTAGGTTCTACCTTCCATATATATGGAAGAGAAAACGAGAGGAAAATAGGTGTGAGAGAGGGTTGAATTGCAGAGTAGGAACAAATGTAAAACCAGCCATCCTAGGGCCTTGCCTTGTGTATTTTTCTTTTTATAAATAAATTCCAAGTGTTTTGGATTGTGATTCAAGCCTCTTTCTCTAACTTGTTTGTTTCTAATATTGAATTTAAAATATTGAATTTATAAGTATGAGTGCTATTTACATTTTATTTCTCGTTAATGCTTAGATGATTTATGCGAGGAATCAGTCCTCGTGGAAATTGGGTACACAGCAACGAAGGTAGGATCAAGGGATATGAGATGAATAACTATAATCGGATTTCAGAAAAAATAAGGTTTAACTAGAAGACAAAGTTTCAGGAATTGCAGACAAGTTATGCAGAGACAACGTTTGAAGAAATGTGAAATGGGGATTTGAAGTATAGTGGAGGAGTAAATGCAGGAATCAATAATGAAAAGTAGCGAGGCCAAGAGAGAGAAATCGACATACATAGAATACTTAGAAGAATTCTAGAAGAGGAATTGATGGTGATTGAATTGTAGATTCAAGTTGAAGGACTCAAGGCGAAGACTTATGTTGAAGATACAAGAATCCCAGAAGGGCGAATGAACGACTGATATTAATTGCAGATCCTAAGTGGACACGCAACACAAAGGTGGTTTCCACATCATAGTTTGGATTGTTTAATAATTTGCGATTTTCACGTTAATTTTTTTAATCACATGCAAAGTTTTAGGAAGTGAAGTTACAAGTAGACGTTGGACTGCGCAAAGAGACTTAACGATGTTGACCCCCATCTTCACATTTCGCAATTATAAAGTGATAACGTTAAGTGTTCGTGATTTAAAAGGTAAAAACAAAGTTAAGTATACAAGCTACTGGAGGAAGCTGGTGGAGGATGCCATTGAACAAATATGTGTCACTAATTAAAAGCATTTCACAAAGTTGTAAGGATTAACATATTGCAGTAGCTGAAGGATGCGAATGCGACAGACGTGGTTACATTTGGTTATCGCGACATGTGAATTCCAAGAGTTCGATTCATGGTATGTATGTGTCAGGTTACAGTACTATAGTATAATGAACATTGTTGATCGCTTTCAATTTACGTGTAAGTGTAATAACCCGATATATGTAAATTTTTCTCTCGTAAACAGATATATGTGGGACCCAACCTACCAGTCCACAATTATATTTTAATTTGTGGCTATGGTCACATCACTTTTTTCTTCATTGGTCTCCTACATGTGGGTGGTATGCATAGCAACATTGATGGAGAGAGACAAAGGTCTGTGGTCACAGGCTCACGGTGGAATCCATTGAGAGGATCAAAATTGTAATATGGTTGAAGACATGGATTTAAAATTGCATAATTCACTTACACTGCAAAACAACCACACGGAAACATGCCATCCATGAGAGAAAAAAAATACAATTGAGAATACAATAATAATAATAATAATAATAATAATAATAATAATAAATTAAGCAAAAAATGTAAATTAAAAATATATTTAAAAACATAGAAAATATTATTAAATAAAGAAAATATATTGAATATAAAAAAATAATATTTTAGTAATACATTTAAAATTGTGCAATTAAAAAATAAGAACTAAAGTTAAAAAATATAAAAATAATTAAAGTAATGGAAGTGAAATTATAACGAATAATAATGAAATAGAAAACGTAGGTTGGAGTTAATTGCAAATATGAAATAAAAAGTAGTCAAAAGAATTAATTTCAATAATAGAATTTTGATTAAGAACAACAAAAAAAATGAAAGAAAATTAATAAACATTGAATTAATATAAATAAAGAGATATTTACATTATTTATATAAAGATATTGATTAAGAATTTCAAAAATTATAATAAGGATATTGATTAAGAATTCCTATAATTCATATGCTAAATTACTTGGCTTATAAAGTAATGCAGCATATAATTACAGAAAAAAGTATATTTTAAAAATATTGCTGCTTGCGAACCTTTCGAATTGCAAGAGCATGCAACATTGTGAAAAATGGGAAAAATACCAAAGAGCACACAACATTGTCAAAAATGGGAAAACGAAGCCTTGCTCGAAAACAAATGATTTCTCTGCCTTTTTGGAATATGATTGGATTTGTTAGTGAAGGCAGAGAGCAGGTAAAGCAGCCAAAAAACGTCACAGGTGGTGGGGAAGGTATATTGCAAGGCGTGTCTGTGAAAATTATGTTTCTTGTTTTTTGAAAGGTTTTTTCTCTGATTTTCGGTGATTAATTTCCGCGCAGTGTTGGGGGTAGTAGATCAAATTATGTTTTTGGGATGCTCTGCAAAGATTCGTTGTTTGGTCGTATAAAATGGTTAGGCAGTGTCTCTGTTGTTTCGGAAAATGTGGTCATCTATTGTGAACATTTTTTTATTTACTTCTAAAATGGCTTCACATTATTGTAGAAATTGTATATTAAATCTCAAGATGTTCTTACTTTTAAGCAAATTGCATAACTTATTTTAGAAGGACATTTTGTATTCCTTCTTTAATCTGTTCCTTGATGAGTTTATCTAAGTCTTAAATCGGCATAGAGCCAAAAAGTGTCTGTGCCTCTACAGCCATTGGTATTGAAGCGAAGTTCTACAAATCAAGGAGGAATTAACAAAATTAATCGTGACTTGTTTCTTGACTTATTTCATGTATTTATCGCAGTAAGCAAAATTATAACTGATTATTCTATTAATTAAAGTAGCTTAAGTAATTCTATTAAAGTAAACTAACTTTAGATTATGAATCAACTCCTGCCATATTTGCGCTAAAGCATGTTCTTATTATTTTCTGTAGTAGAGTGATAGTAGTCACATAAAGATGGGCTTATGTCTGTCCCCAATAGCATTTCTACTCATGCCCACTAGCGATAGTTAGGTTGTTCAATTAAAAGCAGTATTTTATTGATGTATTGCCTATGTATACTAGTGAACAATGGAATGAGAGTAGCGAAGAATGGAATGGAATATAATATTTTTTAAATGTTGAGATGGTTAGAAAATAAATACTTCGAAATGAATTGCAAATTTATAACAATTTATCATTATTAACTAAAATAACATTAAGATATATCCACAAGCAAGTGAAAATATAAATATAAAATATATACATTTTAACATGCATAACTTGAAACTAAAAATATATAAATATAACATCTTTGCACGATCCACCACATATTTTTTTTTAAATAATACTAACATATTTATTTATACATTCAACATCACATTTCATGAGAGTAGCTACAAAATAGAAAACTACAACATATTTTTCATATTTCATTATATGTACCTGAGCTACCACATGAAAATAAAAATTATTTATTTTAAATTGCTTAAACTAATGGAGAACAACAAAGCCTAATTACTCGTCTGGGAGTAAATGTAAATTTCTAACCGATGCACCTGTAGCTCACTGCTTTATAAAAATGAAGAGGCATTTCTTAAGCACCCTAAGCAAATTATGCCAAAGTAGTTCCTTGTTTATTCTAAGGGGTTTAAGAGTTAGTCCGGGACCCTAAACCTACATTCGTCATAGTCCCAAGTAGTCCCCAAAACCAAATTATAAAAAATAAAGTTTAAGGCCTCAGCTACCCACAACAACGTGGTGCCAAAATTTATGGCAAGGTGTTAACTCTCCATGACCACTTGACAGTGATAATACAAAATATTCATTCTATTTCCCATTAATAAATTATTATTTGGTTAAAATTAATAAACAAAATACCTATTCCATTGTCGTGAAGGAAAAAATAATGAAACAACAAACAAGATGACATACAAAAAAATTAATGAAACAGACAAAACACTATACTCAGGAATTAAAGCAAGAGCAAAGTATAGATATAACAAACACCGGAGTTCGAAACTTTTGAAGAAACTTTTGTATTATCCATGAGCACAAGAAAGGTGATGATAACAAATATATATTGCATAAATCGGTCGAAACCCTCCCTTAAAATTGGCGCGAAATAAAATGCTATAGACAGACGTTTGGGCCGTGTGAAGGAAAATATACCTGAAAAACAAAAAAAATCACAATTGCAAATTAGAAAACCCACAATCTCACGACACCTGCATTGTGGTGTACCCACAACAAATGTCATGCCCTAAGAGAACTCGGGTGAGAAACCTCGTTTGACATTAACTCCAAGAAAAATGGCGTATAGAGGTTAATAGTCACTATCTCGCCCATTTAAGGGTTCTCGTACCTAGGAAAAGGAAAGCAAGGTGACTATCGCTAAATGTGAACTCGAATTCTCAAACACATTGGACAACAGAGAAAAAGGGCATACCTACATTCACACAGTAGAAGGTCGAATCATTAATATTGGGAAGAAGAAAGTTGAGGGTTGTGAATCAAAGTGAGATTAAAGATGTTGCTTGTGAAGGGGTATGTAGCCATAAGCATCACCGATCTAAACCGTGTGTTTGGTAACGAGAATTAGCCCCATAGGAACAAATAACCTATGGAATTGTGTACAGACCAAAAACCTTGTTTACCTGCATGTTGATGAAGGGTGCCAACACTGGTAGGAAGTAAACGTTTTGTGAATACCTGTAAGAATGGAAAAGAACGCCAAATTCAAAACCCTGCAAACAAATTCAAGAAAAAAGTTATGAATACATAAAGTAAATTCAAAATGAGGTTGATATTTTCCATGGAATTTCTTACCTGTAGAGGGTGAATAATAATCTGAATAATAAAAAACTAGGCATGCTTGTTAAATTGACCTATCTAAATCCTTTGATAAACTCAGCTAGGACTACATCAAAAATGTTCTTTTAGCCTTTGGCTTCAGCCATGCCTAGGTCAGATGGATCATGAGTCTCATCACCTACCCCTTTCTCTCCATTCTGGTCAATGGAAGCCCCTCTGATACCTTCAACCCCACGAGAGGCATAAGACAAGGGGACCCCCTCTCTCCCTTTATCTTCATCATCATGGCAGAAGGATTGGGTTTCCTTCTCAAAAGCTTCGTCCAGACAGGCGCCCTACTTGGTTTACCCCTCCACAACTTGCCTCCCTCCTCTCACCAGCAATTTGTGGATGACAACATGATTATGGGTTACCCCTCGGTCTAGGAAGCCCGAACCCTCAAATCTGTTCTCGAATCCTTCTCTGAGGCCTCTGGCGCAGAGGTCAATCATGACAAATCACAAATTTTCTTCTCTCATACCTCCCCTATAACCCAGCGTACTATCACCTGCATCCTTGGATTATCCATTGCTTATTTACCTTCCAAATACCTAAGATCCCCGTTGACTGACTTAGCCATCAATCACTCCTCCCGGAGAGCTCTGTTGGGAAAAATGAAATCCCAGTTATCCAACTAGACCCATCACACCCTCAACATAGCTAACCGCTTAGTCCTCTTGAAATATTTTTTGCAATCCCTCCCTATCTATCTCTTCTCGGTCCTTGTAGCTCCCAAATGGGTTCTCAAAGCTATGCGCAAATTGCAACGATATTTATATGGGGAGGCACCAAAGAAAAGAATAAATGGGCCTTAGTCAATTGGAAGGATGTCTGCACCCCCAAAAGTCGGGGAGGATTAGGATTGCGTGACCCTGAGCATAGCAGTAACATAATGGGAGCCAACATCTGGTGGAAATGGGTCTCCAACCCTAACACTTCATGGGCCAACCTATGGGCAACCAAGTATGCACATTACTGGCCAAAGGAGGATCTCATAAGGTATAACCATGATCTGGTTGTACCCCAAATCTGGAGAGCAGTAAGCAACCAAAAAATGATGATCCAAAATCACAGCTTCTGGGAGCTACGAAGTGGTAACCAAGCCAGATTATACGAGGACTCCTGGAAACAGATGCCAAGCCTTTCCTCCATCTTCCCCAGACCTCTATGGAGTGCGGCTCTCCAAGGAAGGCAAAGAAAGAAGGCTCAATACTTCTGGACGGACGACACCTCCCAAGGTTACAGGCAATGGCTACATACGAGCAGATGGCAAGAAGGGGTGAAAAATAGGAGAAGAAGAGAAGTGATTATAGAGTGTTTTGTAACAAAGCTTAAGATGGAATGGGATGTAGATTTGTGAGTTTATCAATAAAGAAGTTCTTTGATGTTGTTTTGATCACATCTTCAAGGAGCTAAGGATTACACCAAATTGGTAGCAGAAGGCCCCTGCTATTCGAGGAGGTTTTATGTGTTTTCTAGCTAAGTTTATTTCAGTTTTTGTTTAGCATTTCTCTTTACTTTTTGCTCAAATTATTGCCTTCATAATTCGCAGTTACTGTATCCAACTGAGTAAAGTCTGTTGATGAATGGATAGTGACTCATAGGTGCAGTAATTGTTTAGGTTTCATTTCTTGTCTTTCAAAGTTAACAGTTACTGTGCTCGACCAAGTAAAGACCATTTGAGTCTTAAATTAAAATGGTTAGTAACTTATAGATACAGTAATTGTCTAGCATAGGAGATCCTCATTACACTACACTTGATCTTTTTCAAAATCTCTTCCAATAAATCTCAATTAAATAAATTGGATTCAATTGTAATGTTTGAGTTATTTGTTGTTTCAGTGTTTTATTTCATGTCATAGGAGATCCTCATTACACTACACTTGATCTTTTTCAAAATCTCTTCCAAAAAATCTCAATTAAATGAATTGGATTCAGTTGTAATGTTTGAGTTATTTGTTGTTTCAGTATTTTATTTCATGTCATAGGAGATCCTCATTACACTACACTTGATCTTTTTCAAAAGCTCTTCCAATAAATCTCAATTAAATGAATTGGATTCAGTTGTAATGTTTGAGTTATTTGTTGTTTCAGTATTTTATTTCATGTCATAGGAGATCCTCATTACACTACACTTGATCTTTTTCAAAAGCTCTTCCAATAAATCTCAATTAAATAAATTGGATTCAATTGTAATGTTTGAGTTATTTATTGTTTCAGTATTTTATTTCATGTTATAGGAGATCATCATTACATTACACTTGATCTTTTTCAAAAGCTCTTCCAATAAATCTCAATTAAATGAATTGGATTCAGTTGTAATGTTTGAGTTATTAGTTGTTTTCATTTATTGAATCTTCAATTACCCCGCAATATCCATGGATTATGATTACTTGTTTTCATCATTTCTTAATTAGAAAATAGACTCCCAAAAGCTTGCAAATAAAACTCTTCTTTAATTCATTTGACAACATTTCATTTTCTTCCTTTTAATTAGATTTAATCTCATCTTTCCAGTTTAGCGTAGAACACTAAGAATCAAAACATAAAACCTCCAAAACAACAATAAAAAACATCAAACAACGGTAAGAATTAGGTTTCTTAAGTACATATAGTGCACCACACTTGCCGCTTACTAGTCCTCGTCGATAATTTATGTTAGCAATTTAGGACATCTAAAAAAATTTAATAATTTCTCGAGTATGCTCACCTCCCCGCACTTTGTGTGATCTAGAAGATCAGAAAAAAAATTTATGTAAAAAAAATGTTTTCATCATTTCATTTGATTTAAAATATATATATATAGATGAAAAATTTCAATAAATTGTTTTGTTCAATAAAATATATATGTATATCTTTGAAAATATAATATATATCATTTTATTAACAAATCATTAAAAAAAAAATGAACAAAAAAATAAAAACTTGTCTTATTTTTCTCTATTAATAAATTTTGATAAAGAAAATTTGACAAAAATAAATAAATAGATTGAATAAATTATTTTGTTTAGTAAAATATATATGTATATTTTTAATTTTTGAAAATATAACATATGTAATTTTATTAACAAAATAATAATAATAATAATAATAATAAATGCCATAACATGGTCCATGACAAAACAAAACAACCAACAATGATGGCTATGGCCCTTGGGTAAAACGAAAACCAAAAGGGTCGAGATCCCATGCAGGCCTTGGAGCCATTAAACTACGCCCAGCCATGTAGCTCTTCAAAATCATAAACGTAACCTGCCTAAGAAAATTGATATTTCTCAAATTGATTTGGCCTCTGCTTAATTAAATTTCACTCAAATTTCTGCAAATAAAACTTGATTGCATAATAATTTTTGGGTTTTGGCCTTCAATTCGCATCAAGCTTGGCTTTTAATTCATTCCATCAATCTCTCATCTCTGAGCCAGCCCCAAGCAACACCGACCATACCATTAATCTATACCATTAATCTTGCAGTGCGCATAGCTGCACGCAAAGCAAATAATTGACGAATCAATTTCAGTATTGCTTGGCCCTGCAATCAAAATTAACTACCTATCAGAGTTCCATTAAAACAAAATTCAAGGGGGAATTCGTTGAAGGGCAGTGGAAGAGTTTAAATCAAATTTCTCAATGGCATGTTCTTTTGATAGATTGACAGATAGATTGCTGGGCGAAAATCCAGAAAACAAATCAGAAAATTTATTTTACAGATTTTACTAGAGAGCCACATAGTTCGGTGGATGATTGGTATTGCTTTAATTGCCAAAATCATTCCAGAACAAGAAGAAATTTGTTTTATGGAAATACGACATCTTTTGGGTATCAGGAAAAGCCATCTAAACGCTATACACATGTTTTCGATGCCCCAGAGAAAACAGTTGGTGGATGTGTACTATGCAGGCTTCATAATTTTGATAAACATGCATTTGAGGATCGCCTTGTTATGCTCTATGAGAAATGTGAGAAGGAGTTCCATGTCGGCTGTTTAAAAGAAATGGGCATGGTAGATTTAAATGAATTGACGAAGGGTGAATGGTTTTGCTCCAATGATTGTACACAAATTCATTTTGCACTACAAAAATTGGTTTCATATGGACCAGAAAGCCTAGAGATCATGTCTTTCCAAGGCAATTCGAAGTTAGAGAAGTCATGTTCAAGGTTCAGTAGTGTTTGTGGTGCTCCAGACAAGCGTCTCTAGTGAACTCAATATCTCTAAATGATGACATTGGCACTGCTAAATTTTATGACATAGTGAGTTGGGATACCTTTTTTTTCTTATTTTTAAGTTTGTGCAGACATTGATTTTTAATCACTTAAAAGAGCATACACCATATGGATCACGGCTTTCTAGTGGAGCCTTTACCTCTGCTCTGAAGGAAAGCAGTGTGCTTTGACTGTATTCATACAAACATATATCTCATGAAGAGTTTACAGTATCACGACTGGCAAGAAATTTGGCAAACCATGAGGAATTCAATTGACACAAATACAATGATATATTAAAAAGAAGAGCATTTCCTAAAAACACAACTGTTTTTATATGTGATTTTAAAATGGAAATTATGAGAAAATCAAATTGAATTTGAAAAATCCACGACATGGGTTTTTTCGAGAACGGGGTAATTTGGTAACACAGAAATATTTTTCTAGATTTTGTAACCGTTAAAGAGCATTTTGCGGTTCTCCAGAGCCCTATTTTCTTGTCTGCATGAAAAAAAAAACGAATTTTTATATATACATAGTGAACGGAATGGTTTTAGCAAGATGAAAGAATGCAAATTAAAATGAAATTCTGTTCTGGCATTCAAACCATATGGCACAAAATTGAAGAATCCAAAAAGGTATTGATACAAATGCAACTGTAATGAAGGAATTACTAAACCAGTTCTCCAGCATTTGGGAATCTCTACATAAGCCTCGACGGTACCGATGGGAGTATGCGAATGTTGGTTGTCATTTTGTTTTACTGCTTATTGGTTTAATGAATATTTGATTGATGTTATCCACATTGTTCCTTCTAACATTTTTATAAAATTAGTGGGGATAACATTTTGTTTCACATTTTTTCGATAAATACATAAATAATTAAATAAATAAATAAAACAACAAAAAATTTAATCAATTGTTTTGTTTAATAAAAATATATATGTACATATTTAAAAAAAAAATATAACATATATAATTTAAAAAAAAAAAAAACGCACCAATAAAATAAGTAGGGGATTGTTTGTTTTCCTTGAAGAGATACTGGTTGATTTGAATGTCAACACTGATTATTTGCATAAGCCTGGCTACTTAACTTTCTTTTCAGGATTTTAGCTATGGAACGGTGCACATTCTGCAGCTGAAAAACTTCATTGTTTCACCCAAATTTTAAACTAGCCTAAATTTCTCATCTAACATCGGATTTTGACGATTCAAGCGTCGTTGGAAAGATTTCTATGAGATCTACATAATGAAAGAACTATCATTAAATTTTGAAATAGTAAAGACTAGAGAAATTGTTGAAAAGACATGACAGGTAACTTGAGGCACTAATTTCGAAACAAGTATAAATTCTTTTGGTTTTTCTTCGTAAACTTGTTTTATTAGTATCAATTCTCAATATTTTTTTTTAAATATCATAACCAGAGAAATTGATCACCTCTCTCTTTTGATAATCTTACATTCCATTGTAGAAGAAGTACTAGTTTTATTTTGCAGGTTCTAGGAGGAAGGACAAATGACTACAAGCGAATAATGTCTCTCTCAGAGACTACATTTCTTTTACAAGAAGATGATCAACAACAAAGAAAGAAATATCAATGCATGAGCACATGCTAATGCAAATCAGATCCAACACTTGAAAGCCTTTCAGATGTCAGTATCTCCATTACATCCATGCTTCCTAAGTCAATAAAACATTCACCTCATTTCCCTTTACATTCGCCATTGCATTTCTACTTAGTCATTCAATAAAATCCTCATCTCATTTTCCCTCACTACTCATTTTTTCCCCAGTGATTATATTTTCCTTCAATGCTTTCACAAACCTAGCAATAAAACGATTTAGCTCCTCTACAAACCTGATTCATTTCATTTCCATTTTTATTCTATCAAATAAACCTTGATCCACTGCAAAAAATTTCATCCATAGTCCTTCAAAAGTTATTCTTTCATGCTCGCATTAGTTGATGGAGGATTCCTTAAGGTCTCCCTTCTAACAAGTCTTGGCCTATCGACATCAGCACATTATCTAGGTCCAAGACTAGAGTCCTTAATAGTACCTTGAGGCTTGTATGCATTAATGACAAGTTCTCTCGCTGAAAATCATGGGAATACATCAATGTCCCTTGATCGTCAGATCTTGCAAGTGGCTCGACATCAACCCATCTATTCGCACTTTGCAAGATGTACTTAGGTACCTTGGCACTCATTGACATTAATGGTGAGTTTGCCTCACATTGGTTAACGACATTCATCAATGGTCGGTAATCCAATGACTTCTCTTCATGCTCGACATCAACACATTTATTCACATGACTAGAATTGTACCATCGGATTTTGTAATGATTGAAGACTACATCATTTCAGCAGTTTGCAGCAAGAATCAATTTGTATTAGCAACAATAAAGATCACAATCTTGTCATCAGCACAAAGAGAACAAAGAAGCAGATCAAATTAATTTGTTTACATAGTCCAACAACATCAACAACCACACTCTTTAGTACACACATGCAACTCATCCATTTCCAAATGGTAAGTTAAGGTACGTCATTTTCTAACTTTTTACCATAGAATTCCTTGAAAAGCTAGAATGATAATTTTTGGAAAAAACATCTCTTTTTCATTTCATAAAATTGCTAATACCATTATTTGGGGGGGGGGGGATATATTCATATTCATAATTTGCCACATTCATATCACATTCAGAAACCCACATACTTCCAAAAGATATTAACTATTACATTATTATTATGAGCATACAATGGCTTTTCAAAAGTACTCAAAATATGATTGGATACAAACACAATCATAGTTGTCACATAAGAACCAACCATGATGCAATCCAATAAAGATATACTTTGCAATAAAAATCAAATTATCATTATGCAAAGATCAAAGGTCAAAATTGAATGCAACAACAAAATATGGTTGTAACACAAGAACCAACCATGTTGCAATTCAAGTAAAACGCTTTGCAGAAGTATGAAGTTATCAAATGATATCACGCAAAGTTAAGTCGAAGCTCAAGGATAAAAAAGAATTAATGTAATAGATTGCATGAGGACATGCAATAGCTTCAGTTGGGGGGTATGTTGGGCCTTGAAATTTTCATTCACTTCCATTACATTTTCACTTATATTTCCATATTATCACCTTCACTCCACCTCCATTTCATTACATTTACCTTACCATTACCACTATTGGGTTACATTTATGTTTTTCCAAACTTTATTAATTCTTAGCATTTTTAAGTGAATTTGTGGTTAAAAAATAGAAAATAATGTGCATATGTTTATACCTAACAAGTGGGATGAGATTGTTGCCATGTGTAGGTCAAAAGGAAGCTTCTAAAAGACCTTTATGTGGCCTCCCAAAACCAAATTCGAATTTGCGTGGAGAAGATCATGGGATCATGAGAATATGTGTCTCATTTCCTATTTGTATTGAAACTCTAAGAAGACATGTGTCTTATCATTTCCTATTTTGATTGTAACTCTAGAGATATAGGGAGAGATTCATGGACTCTCATTAATGAGATAAATTTTCATATTTTTGTATAATGGAAGCTCTCTATCAAGGGGTGAAAAATAGGAAAGAAAGGACATAGAGTGGTTTTTGTAACAAAGCTTAGATGTATGGGATGTGGAATTGTGAGTTTTATCAAATAAAGAGATTATTTGATGTTGTGTTGATGTATCTTCAAAGGAGGTAAAGGTTGACTGGAAAGCAGAGACACTATAAGTGGTGGTTGGGGTTTATGCATTTTCTAGCTAAGTTTATTTAGTTTTTGTTTAGCATTTCTCTATACTTTCTACTCAAATTACTGCTTTCATAATTTGCAATTATTGTATTCAACTGAGTAAAGTCTGTTGATGAATGGATAGTGACTCATAGGTGCATTAATTGTTTAGGTTTTATTTCTTGTCTTTCATAGTTAATAGTTATTGTTTTCTACCAAGTAAAGACCATTTGAGTCTTAAATTAAAATGGTTAGTGACTTATAGATACCGTAATTGTCTAGCATAGGAGATCCTCATTACACTACACTTGATATTTTTCAAAAGCTCTTCCAATAAATCTCAATTAAATGGATTGGATTCAGTTGTAATGTTTGAGTTATTTGTTGTTTTATCATTTTATTTCATGTCATAGGAGATCCTCATTACACTACACTTAATCTTTTTCAAAATCTCTTCCAATAAATCTCAATTAAATGAATTGGATTCAGTTGTAATGTTTGAGTTATTTGTTGTTTCAATATTTTATTTCATGTCATAGGAGATCCTCGTTACACTACACTTGATATTTTTCAAAAGCTCTTCCAATAAATCTCAATTAAATGAATTAGATTCAGTTGTAATGTTTGAATTATTTGTTGTTTCAGTATTTTATTTCATGTCATAGGAGATCCTCATTACACTACACTTGATCTTTTTCAAAATCTCTTCCAATAAATCTCAATTAAATGAATTGGATTCAGTTGTAATGTTTGAGTTATTTTTTGTTTCAGTATTTTATTTCATGTCATAGGATATCCTCATTACATTACACTTGATATTTTTCAAAATCTCTTCCAATAAATCTCAATTAAATGAATTGGATTCAGTTGTAATGTTTGAGTTATTAGTTGTTTTCATTTATTGAATCTTCAATTACCCTGTAATATACATGGATTAGGATTACTTGTTTTTCATCATTTCTTAATTAGAAAATAGACTCCAAAAACTTGCAAATAAAACTCTGCTTTAATTCATTTGACAACATTTATTTTTCTTCCTTTTAATTAGATTTAATTTCATCTTTCTAGTTTAGAGTAGAACACTAAGAATCAAGACATAAAACCCCCAAAACAACAAAACAAACATCAAAACACAGTAGAAGTGAGTTTCTTAGCACATATGTTTTCTTGATCATTAGTTTACTAAATAGGTAATTAATTTGTGGCAATTGGGACCTCACAAATTGACTATGATAAGTGAATCGATAATAATTATCACCACTTTTCAGGTATCTCAAAGGGATCATACCTTAGAGCCTTTATTTTCTTTACTAGGACCTTGCATCCTCTCTTGTTCAATTGTAACCATACTTTGTCTCCCCACCTTGAGCAATTTTTATGCTATAGTAGCCTTATGTGAGGTTCGGCCTTATACTTCTCTTGTGAATTTTTTAGTGTTTCCTGTACCTATAGATGAATTTGCTTGATCTTTTCTATAAATGTTTCATCCCCCAAAGCATCTCATGTCAGATATTCCCTCACTCCTCCTTGCATCTCATATGAAATATCCATATGTGAAGGTAGAAAATATCCTAAACAAGTCTCAAATGGGGAATTTCCTACAGAAGTGTGATCTATTATAAGGATGTTGTATATATACCATATTTTCATCACGAGTCTTCAGATGCTTCGGGTTGTATCCCCTCAAAAGTTGCAACAAAGTATTGTTGACTACTTTTGTCTTCCCATCTTTCTTTGGATGGAATGTTGTAGATATCTTAAAACTTGTATCCATATTCTCCCACAATGTAGTCCAAAATAAACTACGAAATATTGTATCTTGGTCTGAAATTATGCTCCTTGGTATCTGGTAGAGCCTCATGATTGCTTCATTTTGACACTTCCTTTTTTCCTACTTTTCCTCCTTTTTTATCATCATCGTCAACACAAATAAGCATTAAAATTCATTTTTTTGACATGGTGAGGTATTTAAATGGCCTATCTTTAATATTCAATAATGTTCCTTATTATTAAGCTAAATTTTGTATTAGATTCGAAATTGACGTGATTCTGAACCTGATCCACGTTTCTGTAGCCATATCCATGGTTCGTCGGGTTTTGAGGTGCCACCTGAGAAAAGAAGTATATAAACAGGTGGAGAATGATCCCTTCAATTATTTCCTCCTATCTATCTGAGCCAAATCACAAAGAGAACCGTTCATTTGTGTGGTCATGAGCGGGTCAACAACACAGTGTTGAATAAGCGACCGATAGTCCGAGTCAATAACACTTCACGATTTTCTTTTCCAAATAGAAAATCGTGAAGAAATACAATTATGTTATTTTTTATAAGTTTAAGATAGGATTTGTTTACTCCAAATAGGCGTAAAAGCCTCAAAACAGTTATACACAAGCTTTTATAAATACAAGGCAAACAAATACCTGGACAGTGTGAAATTGTAACGCGATTATGAAGTTTTAAACCCTATTTTTATTCTTTTTTATTGAAGAAATATATTGAAGACTTTATGCACAACTAACTATTGGAGTAGATTGTTAAAACCGCCTATTTGTGGAGGGACCCTGCAAACAGAGAAGGTTCTAAATTTCGTGTTTTTTCATATAGATGTTTTCATAGCTTTCTTTTATCATTTGATGTAGTTTCAGTTCATGTTTTCATTTTGTCAAATACTGTAGTTGTTTCCAGAATTCCACTTTGCCACTTGAATTAGATGTTTACATAGTTTTACTTTGTAATTTAATGTAGATTCATCTTCCTTTCAAATTGTTAAAATGTAAAAGTGATCCATAGATTTCTATCCAAGCAGTAGTAGTTTATTGCAGAGTAGTTTTACATATTCATGTGTGATTTATTTCAATAACATTGAAATAATTATTTTCCAATTTGTAGACAGGTTTGTTTCAAAGAGCATCAAGTGATTTCTTTCCAAGAAATAGTGATTTAGTGATTTACTTTTGGCATATGAGTAAGTAGTTTTTAGTTTAAAGAATGATTTTTGTCTAGAACAATAGTGACTTATTCAATTTCGTTACACAGTTTCATTTCCATATCATTTCATTTCAAAAACATAAAAATTTCCAAATTCCTTTTTATAGAGTTTAATTTTATTTTCATACATTAGACGAATAGAATCCTTAAAGAATAACAAATAAATTAAGATAGAAAAAAGTTGTTTCAGTTTTTGCAAAGTAGGAAGCATGTTGATTTTTAGAACCTAGTTGTAATTTAAAATTTCATAAAGGATAAAAACAGCATTAGAAGCAATATCTACAAATTCAATCATCACAACAATAAACTAAGATTAAAGGACGCGTCTAGCATATATAGTGCACTTTCACTTCACAAGCTTACCAACTCCGGTAGATAATTTATGTGAGAAATTTAAGGAAACAAAGTTGACTAAACATTTTGGCGTGGTTGTCGAGGAAGTGTAAATAGGAGCCTTTTTCCTTTCTAAAGAACACAAACATAATAAAAACATAAAAATGATATGCATAGAGAAAGATATTCTAGGGGTGGATTTGTAGCTAAAGGTAGAAGCTTAATTCCAACAACACCACTCACCCCATCAAGACCTCGTAGTGCCACACCATCCACCCAAACTCATATACCATCCTTTGCAGGAAGACATAGAATTCTTGAGGTATTATGATCTAAAATTCAACCTATAAATTCACCAACTTCATCAATCGAAGTAGTTGTGGAAGAACAAGATCCTACATCCCCAACAAAAGGAGTAATCTTCCCAACTACAACTAGGGAATAACTTTTAGCTCAAGAACTAGAATCACCTAGTGAAGAAGATGAAAAATAAATATATTATAATATACCATTGATAGAGGAACCAGAAGAATTAGAAGAAGAACAAACAAATCCAATTTTGGAACCTTATATTATCTCTAAGGAATCTAAAATAGCTGGTGAAGGAGAAGGAGAATTACACAATGTGAATGGTGAACATTTAATAATTGGAGGAGGTGGACCTAGGTTTTGAGGTGGAGAAGGAGGAAGAGGAAGAGGTGGAGGTAGAGGAAGGGGA
Organism: Pinus albicaulis; assembly: GCA_034641835.2. Classification (NCBI taxonomy): domain Eukaryota; kingdom Viridiplantae; phylum Streptophyta; class Pinopsida; order Pinales; family Pinaceae; genus Pinus; species Pinus albicaulis. The sequence continues at coordinate 117,863 of JAXQQM020074843.1, forward strand.
AGAGGAGGAGAAGACATAGCAGAAACAGATCCTATTGGGTTTCCTATCTATGATGAACATATCATAGCAAAAATGAAAAATATGTCACCCTCTATCCTTCCTAACTTCCATGTATTAAGAAGTGAGGATCCTAAAACATTTCTTTTTGAGTTCGAAGTTATATGTAGATCTTATGACTACTTGCTTGATTCTCAAAAAATGAAATTGTTTCCAGCAACTCTTAAAGATGCACCATCAAAATAGTTCATTGGTTTAATAAAAAACTCTATTAGAACATGGGAAGAAATGAAAAATGCATTCTTATCAAAATATAAGGTTATTGCAAGCCTCATAATCGTAAGGATGAAGTTTTTAAAATGTTGCAGAGGAAAGATGAAAATCTTGAGGATTTAATTTAAATATTTAGTTATAATCTTAACAGGGCTAAAATGGAAATTTTGGATGAAGATACTTTGAAATATCTCCCACTAAAATCCATTAGAGATTAATGGATATATATCCTTAACAAGATGGGAAAAGGGGATATTTCTCAGTTATATTTACCAGAAATTTCTGAATTATCCATACATCTTTCAAGAGGTAATTCAAGAGTTGGAAAGAGTTCAAGAGACCTTGTTATCTCTAGAATTAATAAATCTGCAGCTCGAAAAATAAGTAGGATTGAAATAGGAAATTTTCTTGATGAATTTAAAACAGACATTTTTGGGAGTCTTAGTGAACAAATAGACACCTTAAAATTACAAAACAAGAAAGAGTTGAAAGTGATGTCTTATCTATTTTTTGTCCTAAGTGCAAAAAGAAACATGCTTTGAGAGAATTCCCTCTTGACTTAAAAAGTGTAGAAACTTGTGTTATGTGTACAGAAAATCATCATATAAAAAAATGTCCTTTAATACCAGGTTTTAAATTTGTTTACCAAGAGGAAGCGTTTCCAAATCAGATAGACCTTATTTTTTTTGTTGCTAGAAGTCCATGGAAAGGATCACAAACTCAAGGATTCAACACTCAAATGTATACTCCACCCCCACAAAATAACTAGACTACACCAATTCCATGGAAGCCTTGGTCTCCATCTCAACCTTGGACACAAGGATGGAAAAATCTGTATGGTAGATATTCTCAATATCACAATATCCACAACCTTATCCAAAATTTCCACCACACCATTTTCCTTAGTCTAGTCAACTACCTCAAACCCACTTTCAAAATAAAAATCCATAACTTTCATTACCGTTTCCACAAATACCAAAACAGTAGCCTTCCCAACCACTTCCAAACCCAAATAATAAAAATTTGCAACCTTCTTACAATATGGAGGGACAAAATTTCCAGACTTACATGATAACCCCATTATATCTTTAACAATTTTCAACTTACATTTGGTAGAGTATTGGAGAAGAAGTCACCATTTGTTGTTATTCAGGAAAAAGAAAAGGATGATCATTCTGAAGAAGGGACACCTCTTCATCAAAATGAAAATCCTAAGAAGAAAGAAAATATCAAAAAATAAACCACTCCCACATATAATACCCCAATAAACTCAACTCCCATTATGGTACAAACTTCAGTATCTGTCTCAAAACGACCCTTTCCTGAAAGATTACAAATTGATAAAGGGGTAGAAAAACAGATCATGATGCCTGATTATGATATGTTAGATGAGCTAAAGAATGTTTGCATAAAAAACCCTTTGCTAAAAGCTATCAAATAAATTCCAATTCTTGCAAATACAATTAGGGAGTTAAGTATTAAAAAACTAGGAGGAAAAAAAAATTTAATTCAAAAGAATTCAGTAAGTTGGAAAAATTGCAGATATCATGATGGGAATAATAAAAATTCAAAAATATTT
>JAXQQM020058148.1:0-10242 GCA_034641835.2 Pinus albicaulis
CCACTTGATCTCTCACTAGTGTATCTTTAGTTACAACTAGCACAACTGAGTTTAACTCACTTACCTCAGTTAAACTTCTTTACAACTTTCATAACGGCACTTCCAACTCTATTACAACTTTGAATCACTCAGTTACAACTAAGTCCACTTGCATGTCCCACCAACCAACCTCTTAACTCGAAATTCCTTTAGCTAACTGATTTTCCACTTCAATTAACTATTTCCAAGTGCTCATTGAGAATAGATTATTGTTTATTGTCCAACTAATATTAAGGGATAATAATAGTCGACATGCATCTATAAATAGAAATGCAATCTATAAATAGAACTTGCACATATATCTATAAATAGAGATCCACCTAAAAATATCCTATGGCTCCATCATAGTGTAGGTGTTGAATTTTCACTAGGATCTTCTTGTTGAATCTTAACACTCCCTCTCAAAAAGAAGGGATTATCCTTCACCCTGATCCTATCTCTATGGTATTCGAATTTTCTCCTCGTGAGAGCCTTCGTCAGAATATCTGCATCCTGATCTTCTGTAGGAATGTACTGAAGCAACATGATCCTCCTCTGCACACAATCTCTGAGATGATGGTATCGGATATCTATATGTTTATATCTATCATGAAACATGGTATTAATCAAGATTTTAATGCAACTCCGATTATCACAATGAATCACTTTCGGATCTAAATGAGAACCAAACAAACCAACCAGGATCTTTCTCATCCATATGGCCTCACATGAATCTCGAATCACTTCCATGTATTTTGCTTCTGCTAAACTAAGTGCCATGGATCTCTGCTTCCTTTTCTACCAAGAAACGACTGTAGATTTCATACTAAATATCCCCCCTGATGTGATCTTTCTGTCCGTTGGAATTTCAGCCCAATCTACATCCATGAAGCCATGCAACTTCACTCCATCCGTCTGTCTTTACCATAAACCATAATCTGATGTGCCCATCAGGTATCTCAGGACATGCTTACCCACCTTCCAAAAGAGCTTGGTAGGCTTAACCATAGCTTGACGCAATTGGTTAACCGCATAGAAAATGTTTGGTCTCGTGTTCGCTAGATACATTAGTGAACCCACTAACTGTCGATAACAGTAGCATCCACTACCTCTCCAGAAGTAGCATCATCTTTCCTCCAATTTCTTGGAAGAGGAGTATCCATGGGTTTTGCAGCCCTTCATGTGAAACTTACCCAATATCTCCCTTGCATACTTGCCATGAGACAAAAAAAATTCACCATCTTGCTGCCATATTTCCAATCCAAGGAAATAATGAAGGAGGCCCATATCCTTCATCTCAAACTCCTTTGAAAGATCCTCCTTGCATGAGTGTATCAACTGCTCATCACCAGTCAATATTAAATCATCAACATAAAGAACAATGATTAAAAGCTTACCATCCACAAAAATTTGGTATAGGTTTGCATCTGCTTCACTTTTAGTGAAGCCTAGTCTGGTGAAATAGCTGTCTATCCAAGTGTACCAAGCATGGAGTGCTTGGTTCAGCCCATAAAACGCTCTTTTGAGTCTGCACACATGTGACTAGCTATTGAAGATCTCAAAACCTTCAAGCTGCTCTATGTACACCTCTTCCTAAATGATCCCATTGAGAAACACAGTCTTCACATCCATCTGATGAATGCGCCAACCCATCTGTGCCGAGAGAGCAAGGATGGTCCTTATGGAAGTATACCTTGTGACAGGTGCAAAGATCTCTTCATAATCTATCCCCTCGATCTGTGAGAAGCCCCAGGCCACAAATCTAGCCTTGTATTTCTCCACACTCCCATCAGCAGCTTGCTTTATCTTGTAGATCCATCTTGAACCTACCACTGATTTATCAACCGGCCTTGGAACAATTTCCCAAGCACTATTTTTGACAATGGATTCATACTCCTTCACCATTTCATCTACCCATGTGGGCTCTTGCACTTCTTCCTGAAAGGAAGATAGTTCAGTTTCAATACATTTGCTCACGAGAGCCATGTATCCAGTAAATCGGTAAGGAGACTATCTTTGTCTATGTTGTGAAGTAGGGGTTCCTACATTTTGTGCAACATCAAGTCTCAGCCCCTATACCTATACCCATACCCAACACAGATGATATCAAAATACAAGTAAAGTAGACACATAAAAAAATAACACAAACCTGTCTTCAAGTTCTTCTATTGTTACTCATATCTTCTTAATACAACCCTTTCCGCCCTACACACTCAGCTATAGGGGTATGTGCACTCAGATGTAGACTTTATAAGGTATCTGCACACTCAGCAGCAGAAGCCTTCCATTTCCCACAAACAACATAATACAAACTCAAAATAAAGTTACATACAAGTTCATTCTATCATCAGTTACGAGATATGATGATATCTTTCAAGACTATCCTAGACTCCTTATATAGTCTTCTCTTTTACAATACCTTGGCATGAAAACCATTAGAGGAGCTCAACGTATACAAAATTATCCCATCCCTTTACAAAATAAGGGGCTTTGACCCGCCCCAAATCCCCTAAGACTCTAACATAGCTCTGCGCTGCGTGCTCTGCTCCTCGATCTATAGATTCTTTATAAAAATATTCATCGAGGGGTACCCTATCCAACATGCCCCCAACACAAAAATGTGACTCATCACAAGTCACTCCATCAGTGCTCCCTTGATATTTGCTTTGATGCTGCTCAAGGAATCCATCATAGGCAGAATTATTTCGGCGCACTGCTTCTCAAATTCATGGATTTTGGTCAACAACATCTTAATGGTTAGCCCTGTGATTTTTGTGGCAATATCATTCTACATATGACGTAGTCCTTTTAGAATTTTCCTGATAGTTTCGATAGCTGACTAGCTTCAGCTTCCCATGACTTCGTTATAGCTATGATATGTTTTTATTTTCTTGCAAAAATTTACCCTCTTGGAGACGGCCATACTGCTGTACTGGTGCTAAACAACTTATTTAGCCAATTTACTGTCTCTAGACAACTTGCCTCCACTGCGCAATCCTAGCTGATAGAAAATCCCTAAATGAGTGCAATCCTGCTTGCCTTGACTATGAAATCCTCATGGGCACATCCAATGTGTGTGTGGTTGCATGTGCTCAACCGGATAATTTCACAACTAATAGTTTACTTCCCTTTCACCTAGAACTCTGCTGGGTCTCCATTGGATCTGACATGCATGAAGTTAATAATAGTAAATATTTAGTTGCATGTGAGACCACTGATTTTATCGGAGGGAGTGATGGATAGGGTTTCTTCGAAGGTGCAGAGGGTCTTCCGTGCGTTTTCCGCAGGTCACGAGGCCAGCTCTCGGTACGTGTCGACTTGAACCAGTCCTTTTCCAGTATGGGGCCTCTTCCTGAACGTGCATTTGGCACTTATCAGTTTTTTCCGGAGTCTAGGGTTGCTGTAGGGAATCGTAGATCGAAGGTTTCGGAAGTCGTTTTAAGAAGGAAGCTTTTTGTTCACGATGGGCATTGACAGCTTTTCAGTTGAGATCGAGCCGTCGCCGGAGGACCTACTCACTGTATGGGGGTTAGAAGTCTCAGAAAAAAACCTCGATTTCCATTTTCCTTATCGCGCCTCGGTGGATTTGGAGGTTGAAAACGATTGGAAGGGGGTTCAGAATGGGCTTGGCGGTTCTACTTTAAATTTGCTAGAGCAGAAGAGTGTTTCATTTTATGGTTCTCAACAAGTTCCGGATAGCTGTCGGCCTTTGACGTCGGAAGAGCTCTTTGCAGAAGGTCTCAGAGCTGCGGCGTCCACGCAGCCAGAGGCGCTCCAAGGTAATTTTCTTCCTGGTGGCTTTTCTGGTGGTCCGGAGCTAAGGTGTTCAAAGGAAAGGCTTCGGCTCGGTGAGGGTTTTGTAGGGTTAAGCGCCGAACCTTTGGGGGTTCTTCCTGCGCTGAGGAATCCTCTCCCTGGGGCGCTGAATGGTTGTAGGGCGATTGAGGAGGTGAACAGTCTCCCTCAAGCAAACCCTGGCGGAGTAGTGGGAGGGCTGCTGCCTTCGTTACCTTTGGGAGGAGGGGCTGTTGCTCCAGATAAGGATGGGGGCCGTTTTTGTGAAGCTCTGTCTAGGGTTTCTTCGAGCAAGGCCGTTGATTTCGTTCCAATCTCTATTGCTTCTGAAAATTGTGGGGTTGTGCCGGAGGGTGGTGCTGCTACAGGGGTTGGCGCTCTGCCTTCCCTTGACAATGGTTTAGGGTCTCTGCGTTCAGTAGAAGCTCTGAAGCTCTTTCTAGTCGAAACTATCCGTGCGGAGTTTCCCACTTCAAAGCCGGCACCTGAGGAACAGGAGGTCAAGAAAGCTGTGGGAACCAAGAGAAAGAAGGCCAAGTTCATCAAATCCAAGGAAGGAAGTCCGAAGTGTCTGCTTGGGGTTGATATCAGTATAGAGAAGGCTATGGATCTAGCCGAGACCATGTTGGTAGGGAGAGTCAGGGGCAGGAATTTCTCGGAGGCCTTTATTGCTGATTGGGTGCAGAATATGTGGCATGACTCTCCAGGGTTGCCTGTTGGTATCAAAATCTTGGCGCGTGGATGGTTCACCATTACTTTCGAGAAGAAAGATCAAGTGGACCAAGTCTTGGGAAGGAATTGGTTTTTTGGCAAAAGGCCGGTGCTCTTCAGACGTTGGACTCCTCTCTTCGACGCCCAGAAGGAGAAAATGGCCGACTCTCCGGTATGGGACAAGTTGCCCGGCTTCCCTCTTCAGTTCTGGACCGATTCGGTGTTCATCTCAATTGGGAACACGTTGGGCACCTTTCTTGAAGCTGATAATTCTTACTTGCAGTCCAATGACAGGAGTGTGGCTCGTATCCTTGTGAGCTTAAACCCTCGCGAAGGACTTGCTGAGACCATGACGCTGCAATATAGGGATATGGAGTTTTTGCAAGTTTTGGATTATGAGCACCTTCCGTTTAGGTGCAATAGGTGTCATAAGACAGGCCACCTGGCGCGAGACTGTCCCTTGGGTCATCAGCGCCACCGTAGGCAGAGGAGGCAGAAAAGGGCTCCGAAAGCTCCAATCTCATCACAGGATGGGGAAGCTTCGGATGGAGCACCCGACCCTCCGGCTCAGAAAGATTCAGCTCCCGTTACGGATGCTGAGATGCAGAACGCAATGGTTGATGATTGCCCCTCTTTGCTCCCGGCCGAGGACCTGGGCGACCCTTCGGTTCCTCCTTCTGCTGCCGATTCTGGGTTAGCGAATCTGGCAGGTATGTTCCCCTCTTTTCCTCCCTTGTCCTCGTTTCCTTTTTTACCTGTTGATGTCGGCTTGGAGCCTGGTCCTTCCAGGCAGATTGTGAATGAATTTTCGGCCCTCAATCTATCTTCCCACCCCTCTGATAGCCTGGTCGTCTCTGTTTCTGCCGGCCCGAGTCTCTCCCCCTCTTCTCAGCCTTTCCCTTGTGACCCTTGCCCTCGGTCGTCCGATTCTGGGCCTTTCCCCTACAATCTTCGACCCCGGTCGGATAGAAGAGCCCTGGGCTTTAAAGTGGGAGGTCTAACTTCGATTTCTGTTGATGCTGGTTCCAGAAAGTCTAGGGGTAGGAAGTCTAAACTCTCCTTAGCTCAATCCAAGGCGGTGGTGGATATAGCTGATGGCAAACAACTAACTCTTCCCAGGGTGCTTAGAGCAGAGCGGCCACCCTCTGGGGTTCCGCCATGATCGTCCTCTCCTTCAATTGCAGAGGCCTAGCTAGCCAGGCCAAAAGGCTAGCCCTAAAGGAGTTAGTGCGTGCCAATAACCCTGACATTATTCTGCTTCAAGAAATCCTGGGCAAAGGAGAGGAGATTATCTCTGTTCTTACCAAGATGCTGCCTCGATGGTCTTTCTTTGCCCTAGATGCTGTGGGAAGGTCTGGAGGAGTGGTCTCGGGCTTCAATCCTGTTAAATTAAAGTATGTTTCTTCTTGGGGGACCCAGAATGCGCTAGCTGTGGAACTTTTCTCTAGCGAGCTTAACAGGTCCCTGCTCTCTCTAAATGTTTATGGACCCTCTTTGGAACGAGAGAGGTTTTGGTCTGCCTTTTTTCGCTCTTCTTGGATTGGCAACCCCTTTTTACTCTTGGGAGGAGACCTCAACTTCTCGATTGGGGAAGCTGAATCATGGGGGGCCACGGCCAAAGCTGATCCCTTGTCTGATTTTTTCCTCAATAATATTGCTTTGGCCCATCTGGTTGACATACCTCTTCTGAAGTCTAAACCTACTTGGAGGAATCGAAGAATTGGACAGGATTGGGTGGGAAAGAGGCTGGATCGGTTTCTCTTAAGTGAGCCTCTGATGGACATGCTTGTGGAATATAGGCACTGGATTGCAGAAGGAGGAATTTCTGATCACTTTCCTATTCTCCTTGACATTAAAGGCACTGGAAGGAAGCCTGGGCTGCCATTCAGGTTTAATCCGGGTTGGCTCAAAGATGAATCCTTCCAAGGGCTTTTCGCTTCAACCTGGGAGATGGACCCCGGAGGGCCTGACTCGTCCAGGAGTGTTTTTTTCTGGAATAATCTGAAGAAAATGAAATCTGCTACTAAGATCTGGGCGGCCAACTTAAAGAAAAAAGAGGAGGAGGAAATCCTAAAAATTAATTCTGACCTAGCTCTTCTAGAAGACCCTGAAGGAGGAGGATATGAGTCCCTTGAAGCTAGAAGCAGAATTAAGGAACTGGAGGCAAAAAGAAGGAGTATACTACAGCTAAGAGAAGAAACTTGGAGACTGAAAAGCAGGGCCCTTTGTCTTCAAGCAGGGGATGATAATACTAAGTTCTTCCATAACTATGCCAAAGGCAGGAAGATGGCCAATACCATCTGGGAACTTCCGAAAGGAAATGGGGAACAGGCCACCTCTTTCGAGGAACTATCTTCCTTGGGATTGGATTACTTCAAAGGTCTCTTCAAAGCCCCCCCTGAAGTCTCCATTGCTGAAGTGATCAGGGTATCTCAGCTCTTTCCTAGGTTCGTGGACGAGGATGATAATGAGGCTTCAATGGCTCCTGTATCCAAACAGGAAGTGGAGGATATCCTCAAAAGTATGGCGAAGGACAAAAGCCCAGGGCCGGACGGCTGGACTATTGAGTTTTTTCTGCATTTTTTTGAAACTCTAGGTGATGACCTGGCAGCCGTTGTTGATGAATCTAGGGTTACAGGCAAAGTTTATGGTCCTTTCAATTCTACCTTTCTCGCCCTGATCCCCAAGTCGGAACACCCTTCGTCCTTTGCAGATTTCCGCCCCATTTCCCTGTGCTCTTGTGTCTATAAGATTATTGCGAAAGTCATTGCTGCAAGGCTAAAACCTTTCCTTTCTGCCCACCTCTCCCCTGAACAGTTTGGTTTTTTAAGTGGGCGCCAAATCCATGAAGCTGTAGGTGTAGCCCAGGAATCCTTGCACAGCTTAAAAAGGAGTGGCAGGAAAGGAATCATTGTTAAATTGGACTTATCTAAAGCCTATGATAGATTCAGTTGGCTTTATTTAAGGCTTCTTCTTACTCATCTCGGGTTTCGTTTTGACTTTGTTCGTTGGATTATGAGCTGTGTTTCCTCTACAGATATTGCTCTCCTAATTAATGGCGCTGCAACTCCTTTTTTCACTCCGGAACGTGGTCTAAGACAGGGCTGTCCGCTTTCGCCTTTGCTGTTCCTATTGGCAGCAGAAGGCTTAAGTCTCTTAATTCACAGAGATAAAAGATTGGGCAGCTTAAAGGGCATTGAAGTGGCGGCAAATTTCTGGATTACGCACCTTCTTTTTGTTGATGATATACTGATTTTCCTGAATGGATCTACTGATGATTTCCGTGCCCTAAATTCTTTGCTGGAACTCTTCTTAAAAGCAACAGGGCTCCAAATAAATGCTGCAAAATCAACTATCACCCCTTCTGGTCTGACTGATGTTGAGCTTATCAGAATTCAAAGGCTCTTTCATTTTGAAGTCCGCCCAATTCATGATCATTTCAAATATCTGGGCTTTCTGCTAAAACCAGACTCTTACCGCATTCGGGACTGGAAATGGCTTCTTGCTAAAATCGAAAAAAGGCTTACTCATTGGAGCTTTAGGTGGTTATCAAGGGCTGGGCGTCTGGTTCTGATTAAATCTGTTCTGCTGGCCATTCCAGTGTTTTGGGCAAGTCTTTCCTGGGTACCTAAAGGCATCATGGCCTCAATTGAAAAACTTTGCAGAAATTTCTTGTGGTCCGGGTCCAAACAGGATTCGGTGAGTCCTTGGGTGGCTTGGGACAAAATCTCAAGGACGAAGGAGTGGGGCGGCTGGGGAATTAAAAACCTGGGGTTCTTTGCAAAATCTTTGGCGGCTAAATTAGCTTGGCGCCTGCTCTCAACAGATTCTCTCTGGGTCTCACTCATGAAACGCAAATACATTAGCCAAGATTCTGTTCTGGATTGGGTTCGGCTCCTTGTCAAATCTTCCGCAAATTCTTCTTCAGTTTGGAAAGCAGTTGTGGCCTCTATCCAGATTATTGAGAAGGGCTTGGCCTGGCAAGTGGGTGATGGAAGCCAGGTTCGGGTGGGTTGTGATCCTTGGGTAGGCTGTCCGCCCAATTACGCCCTGTCTCGAGAACTGGTCGCGTATTTAAATTCTGAAGGATATTTCTACCTTTGTCAGGTAGCTGACCCTAGGTCTACTACCTTTGTCAAGCAAGGTTGGTTGTCTGGTTTGGACCTGCATTTGGATAATAGATGGCTAGAAGAGTGGAACCGGTATGTTGCTGATCTCTCTCTTTCCTCTGTCAGAATCTCAGATTCCGTTGACACATTGCGATGGGTGCATGCTCAAACTGGTAGTTATACTCCAAATTTCGGTTACAAGTGGATTATGCTGCAACAAGGATGGGGAAATCCAGCTTGGTGGTCCAAACCCCTGTGGAAACTCAAAAGCCCAGCTAAAAATAGACTCTTCTTTTGGTGCATTCTTCATAAAAAAGTTCCGACTTGGGACTTTTTGCAAAAAAGAGGCAAGCAGGGGCCGAGCTGGTGTTCGCTCTGTAAATCTGCAGAAGAAACGCCTCTCCACCTTTTTCTCTTATGTCCTTTTAATGTTAGTCTCTGGACAGAATCTCTGCGCCTGTCTAACATTCCCTTGAGGTGGCACGGGGATGACCTTCTGCAAGCTTGGGAACACTGGTGGCAGGAGGCGCCGGATGACAAAATCAGGGCCTTTCCTCTTCTAATAGCCTAGGGCACTTGGTTAGCACGAAACAGGGTCATTTTCAATGAGACTACCTTTCCTTTAGCTAAGCTGGCAGCTGAAGGAGTTGCTATTTTTGACAGCATTCCAACGCCTCCTGACAAAGGTCCTGTTCGTATCATACAGCCGGAAATCATCAATGTCTCCCTCCCTTGGGCATATTTCGATGGTGCTTCTGATGTCAATGATATCTATGGTGCAGGGCTGGTTATTAATCTCTCAGCTGAAAACTCCTTTCGAGCCTCTGTCGGCCTTGGGCAAGGGTCAAATAACTTTGCAGAACTTAAAGCTCTCCATTTGCTTCTTTGCTGGCTTATCTCTAAACAGATATATCAGATTCAAATTTTTGGTGATTCTAGGAATGTTGTCAACTGGTTTAATGGAACTCATCATTGCAGGAATTTTCTTCTTCTTCCTTTATTTCAGGGGATTCGTCGCCTTAAGTCCTTTTTCATGCATATTTCTGTTGTTCATATTTACAGGGAAAGGAACTGGCAAGCAGATACCTTATCTAAAGAAGGTCTTCAACTCGCTTTGGGGACCTGGGCAGTAGTGGAAGTAATTAATGGGTCTGTTCATCCTCAGGAACAGCCTCTTTTTGAGTAATATTTCAGTTTATTTTCAGCATTGTACAGTGGACTTTTATAAACCTATGTGTTTGTTGATACTATCTCGGGTCCCGAACTGTTTCCCTTATGTAAGGGGGTTCTGGGCCCGCTTTTTGGTTATTTTTATGGTTATATGGGGTTGGGATAGTTTTTACTGCCAGCCTTTTTGGGCGCTGGAGCATCTCGCCTGCACTGACTCTTTCTGCTCTCATTCTGTTTGATGAGCTTTAAGAGGTGCATCGATGCTTAAGCTGTGACTTTTATGGTGTTCTTCTGGGTTGATGACATCTTCTTCAGATGGGAAGTAGCCTGTCTTCTTTCTCTTTCTTAAGGGAATGTATGTTTTGGTTTCAGAAATGCTCGGCATATGTTCAGAGACTATCTATATTAATAGAAAGTTCGTTTTTTTCTGTGGAAAAAA
>JAXQQM020080237.1:0-16540 GCA_034641835.2 Pinus albicaulis
AGAGATGCAGCGGAATTAACACTTCATTTCATTAATATCAAAGAACTGAAATTTTCTTACAGACAGAATGGAAATAAAACTAGCTAGGGCGCTGGTAGCTATCTCTGAGAAGAGATGTGGCAGCTACAGGCGTCTGAACTCAGTTACAATGAGGCTCGAGGGCCTATTTATTATTGAGAAACAATGGAGAACCCTAAACATCCCAAAACCTAACCCTAGGAGATGAAGCGCCAAAACTATGGGCCCCGTTTGGGTAAATTGGTGTTTCAACTTCCCAGGGACGTAACTTTGGCATCCTATCTCCGTTTGACGCACATGATACATCATTAGAAAGCTCTATCCGAGGACTACAACTATCAAGACAAATTGGATGATCCAATTCGCTGGTAAAAGCATACCCAAAAAACGTCGTTTAGGGCCTCAAAACGGCTCCGGAAGTTCAGGACCCGAAAAACTGCTAAAAATAGTAAGTTATGCCGAAACTGAAAAACTGAAAGAGACAATGGTGGAGGCCCAAGTGGAATAGGCGGGTGGCCACCAATATCCACCTGGATCATTCCTCCCCCCTTAGGAAGCAATGGTCCCCATTGCGTTAAGTTCCTCCATGAGATGAGGAAATTTCCGCTGAACTTGGTCCCCGGTGAACCACTTTCCTTGGTGCAGGAGTTGGCCAGCTTTGACAACCCGATACAGTTGGAACCTCTTTTGGCGAGTGTTCTTAATTTGCATGTCCATGATACAATCTGTGGTGGCCTGTTCCATGCATTCTGGGTTTAACTCTGTTGGTGTGAGTTGTTCTGCAATGTTCGAAGTGTCCAGTAGAGGTGGGAAGTAAGGACGAAGGCGATCCACATTGAAGACTGGGTGCAGACCAAGGAATGGTGGAATACTAAGCTCAAAAGCATTGTTCCCTACAGCCTTGGTGATGGTGTACGGCCCGTATCAGAGCGGGCGAAGCTTGCGGTGAGGTCCAGTGAGGCGCTCCTTCTGCAAATGCAGCCATACTTTGTCGCCCACCTGGAAGTTGTGTGGCACCCGGTGTTGATCATGGCACTGCTTGTACTTCGCATTGGCTCTGTCCAATATATCATGAACCTGTTGGCGGATGTGTTGAATGCGCTCGATGAAGCTACTTGCTTTGTCAACTTCAGACTGGACGTGCACTGAATCGGCCTGAGCAGCTGCAAATGGCATGGCTACGTCAATAGGACATAGTGGCTGGAATCCCAAGCCCACCTGAAAGGGGCTATGGCCAATTGAACTGTGGAGAGCCCGGTTATAACTATGTTGTACATAAGGGAGGCTCTCGTCCCATGTGCGTGGATGCTTTGAATTGTACATGCGCAGAATGTGTACAATCATTCCGTTGACGACCTCTGTCTGGCCATCTGTTTGGGGATGGAAAGCTGTGGACTTGGTGAGCTTGGTATCCAACATCGACCAGAGGCTGGACCAAAATGTGCCGAGGAACCTGCTATCCCGATCTGATATGATAGACTGTGGGATCCCAAAGTGCACCCACACTCGTTCAAAGAAGAGTTTAGCAGTGGCTTCTGCTGTGATATTCTTCTTGCAGGCCGCTATAATGGCCATCTTCGAGAATCTGTCGACGACCACAAAAACACAGTCATTTCCCTGCTTAGTAGAAGGCAGGCCCGACATGTAATCCATGGAGATGGATTCCCAAGGTCGACTAGGGGTAGGTAGAGGAGTATATAGGCCTTGCTTCTTGATGGTCGGTTTGGCAATGGCACAAGCAGTGCAGGATCTGATGTGCCTCTCGACATCCTTTCGAAGGTTCGGCCAATAGAAATACTTCTGCAGGATTGCTACTGTTTTCTCGACCCCGAAATGCCCAGCGACTCGACTGTAGTGTGCTTCCCATATCATCTTGGCACGCTCGCTTGAAGGAATACAAAGGTGTCCCAGGTGACATAAAAGTGCATCTTGGAGGTGAAAATTTGGAACTTGCGTGCCCCCCAAGAGTGCCTTGTAAGTGTGGCCGAATTCTGGGTCACTCTCATAGAGAAGCGGCCAATCAGAAGTCTCGTGCCCACAAGAGTTGAGCATGGTGGTGAGCGCCACGATCGGTGGTCAGCTGAGGCAGTCTGCAACATTATTGGTGCTACCCTTCTTGTACTTGATGTTCAAATGAAACTGTTGCAGATATGTGGACCACTTCTGATGGCGATCATTCTGCAACTTCCCTTGTGTCTGTATGAACTGCAGGGGCCGGTGGTCCGTGTGGATGATTGTTTCCTTCCCCAAAATGTAATGCTTCCATTGTCGACAGGCTTGCACCATGGAATACATTTCTTTGTCATAGGTGGGATACTTGTGAACTGTCTCAGACAATGTCTCACTGTGATATGCCACTGGATGTCCCTGTTGAGTAAGAACTGCCCCAATAGCATAGTCAGAGGCATCTGTCTCGATCTCAAATGGCTGCTGCAAGTCCGGTAAGGTGAGCACTGGGGCAGAACATAGGCGATTTTTCAATTCTTTGAACGCCTTCTGTTGAGGTTCCGACCAAAAGAATTTTTCTCTTGCTCCTCCTTTGGTGACTTGACTCAAGGGCCAAGTGATATAAGAGAATCCCAACACGAATCTACGGTAGAAATTAGCAAGACCCAGAAAGCTGCGAAGCTCTGTTATAGTAGTCGGGGCTGGCCAATCCCGAATGACTTGGATCTTGGCCGGATCCACATGCACCCCCCTTTCATCAATAATGTATCCCAGATATTGAACCTGGGTCATGCCAAACGTGCACTTCTCCAAATTGGCACACAACTTGTGTTGCCGCAGTGTTTGGAGGACTTGTCGGATGTGATGAAGGTGCTCTTCCCAAGTCTTGTTGAAGATCATAATGTCATCCAAGTACACCACTACGAATGAGTTGGTGAATGGCCGCAAGATGTCGTCCATCATCCTCATGAAGGTTGCGGGAGCATTCGTCAACCCGAAAGGCATGACCAGCCATTCAAAAGGCCTTCCTTAGCTTTGAAGGCAGTCTTCCACACATCAGAGGGTTCAATTGGTACCTGGTGATACCCAGACTTCAGGTCGATCTTACTGAAATATTTTGCACCTTGGAGTTGGTCCAGAAGGTCATCAATCCGTGGGATTGGGTACCTATTCCGGACAGTGATCTTGTTCAGCGCCCGATAGTCAATACATAGTCTCCACGTCCCATCCTTCTTCTGTACCAACACGATCGGGCTCCCACAGGGCGATGAACTTGGTCTGATGTGACCTTTCTGCAACAGCTCCTGAATCTGCCTTTTGATTTCATCATTTTCCAGAACAGAGCGTCGATAGATCGGTCCATTGGGTAGTGGCGCACCTGGGGTCAGATCAATCGGGTGCTTGACCTAGCAGTGCAAAGGAACCCCTGTGGGTGAGGTGAAGATGTCTCCGTACTCCTCCACGACCTTATCCATTTGTTGTTGTCGTGCAGAGGGGCCCTGTCTGGAGGTCGTGGCCACAGTCTTCTTCTTGCCCTGGGGGCGGATCATCAGGAAAACGAATCTTCTGGTTTGGGAAATGAGCTTACTGCATTGTTTTGCAGTAACCAAAGAGATAGTCGTAGGAGGTGGTACCTCGGGTATCCTGTAAAACTTATTTCCCAAAGTAATAATAACAGCACGAGGTCGAGACTCATACACAGCATGACGCTTCCACAAGTATGGTTGTCCTAATAATACATCAGAAACATCAATAGGAGCAACGTCACATAATAACTCGTCCGCAAAGGGCTTGATGCTATAGGGAAGGCGGCACTGCTGGCTGACGCGGAGATCCCGTCCTTGGTGAAGCCACCCGATGGTGTATGGATGTGGGTGAGCTGTGGTCGGCAAGCCCAACCGCTTCACGACGTCTGCTGAAATGAGGTTCTTTTGGATCCCATTGTCGACAATGAACTGTACAGGGGAGCCCTTTACCCACATCTGGGAGTGGAAGAGGCGTTCCTCCTCCTCTGGATCTTCCGGTTCCTCCTTCTGGACCTTTGTAGTGGCAACAGTGGCGTTGGGCTCCGCATCAATAATTTGTTTCCCTTTTTCATTCCCCTTTTCAGGTTCTGATTCGGAGTCAGAGCATGCATCTGACTCAGAAGCCCTCATCTCGGCCACTAGCGACTGCTTTGCCCGACACTCACTTGTGTTGTGAGTGGAGCTCTTATGGAACTCACACCACTTTCCCGTGTCCTTCTTTGGCTTTGCGGTGCTGTTCTTTTCTTGTGGCTTCGACGGGTTGTCTTTAGCCGCCATGCCTTGGCTCTGTCCTTTGTTCTGCGGTTTGGAAGCACCTTTCCCTTGCTTTTGATTCGCAGATCCAAAGTCTCGCTTCTTCTGTTTGAATTTCTGCTCAATCTTGGCAGCATACCGGTATGCCGTACCAAGCGAGGAGATGTCGAGGAACTCCATTTCCTCCCGAATGTATCTGTGCAGACAGCTGCGATACTTTAGCACCAAATGTTTCTCTGAATCTTTGATACCCAACTTTGTGCGCAGGGTATGGAACAGATTCGTCAGCTCGTGCACATCTTGATCCCTTTGTTGTCGCAACGTGGTCCAATGTATGTACTTGTCCTCATAGCTCCCTACGGGATAGTACTGTTCCTTGACGGCGTCTCGGAAAGAATTCCAAGCTGGTACAGCCGAGAACAGAGAGGGTTTTGTCCGGTCCTGTTCTCACGTAGGTTTCCACCGCCTCCTTAACATGGGGGTAGCTTTGAGGAGTGCAAAAATAATCTTCTCCCGGTCTCGAAAAGTCATGAATAGAGAAATATCCTTCTAATAGATTCAACCATCTATCTTTACGGCATCTCAAGGCTTCATTTGACCCTCAAATATGGGAATGTCAAAACTTACTTGTACCTTAAAAGGAGTCGCCACTCCGTGAGTGGCTACCAGCGATGCGCCCACCTGCAGAAGTCATGAAGGATCTGAGCAAAGTTATCCATCATCACGTTCCTTTGTCTTTCGAGGGCCTCCTCGAGCAATATTTTGATAGGATCTCCCGCTCCCTCATCTTTCTTTTCGTCCCCCATGGGTGTCCGTCGAGGTTTGCGAGGCTGATCTTGCAAAGGTTCCACCAGATCGAGCCCTAGCTCCTTATACCCCGACCTCGTTGGGGACATGCAAAGAAGGATCGAGAAAAGGCAGACTGCTCTGATACCACTGATCCGGATTTATGCAGGAACGCAACAGAATAAACACATAACCATAAATACAGAGATGCAGCGGAAATAACACTTCATTTCATTAATATCAAAGAACCGAAATTTGCTTACAGACAATGGAAATAAAACTAGCTAGGGTACTGGTTGCTATCTCTGAGAAGAGATGTGGTGGCTACAGACCTCTGAACTGCTTTACAATGAGGCGCGAGGGCCTATTTATTATTGAGAAACAATGGAGAACCCTAAACATCCCAAAAACCTAACTCTAGGAGATGAAGCGCCAAAACTATGGGCCCCGTTTGGGTAAATTGGTGTTTCAACTTCCCAGGGACGTAACTTTGGCATACTATCTCCGTTTGACGCACATGATACATCATTAGAAAGCTCTATTCGAGGACTACAACTATCGGGACGAATTGGATGATCCAATTCGCTGGTAAAAGCATACCCAAAAAACGTCGTTTAGGGCCTCAAAACGGCTCCGGAAGTTCAGGACCCGAAAAACTGCTAAAAATAGTAAGTTATGCCGAAACTGAAAAACTGAAAGAGACAATGGTGGGGGGCCAAGTGGAATAGGTCGGTGGCCACCAATATCCACCTGGATCATTCCTCCCCCCTTAGGAAGCAATGGTCCCCATTGCGTTAAGTTCCTCCATGAGATGAGGAAATTTCTGCTGAACTTGGTCCCTGGTGAACCACTTTCCTTGGTGTAGGAGTTGGCCAGCTTTGACAACCTGATACAGTTGGATCCTCCGTTGGCGAGTGTTCTTAATTTTCATGTCCATGATACAATCTGTGGTGGCCTGTTCCATGCAGTCTGGGTTTAACTCTGTTGGTGTGAGTTGTTCTGCAATGTCCAAAGTGTCCAGTAGAGGTGGGAAGTAAGGACGAAGGCGATCCACATTGAAGACTGGGTGCAGACCAAGGAATGGTGGAATACTAAGCTCAAAAGCATTGTTCCCTACAGCCTTGCTGATGGTGTACGGCCCGTATCGGAGCGGGCGAAGCTTGCGGTGAGGGCCAGTGAGGCGCTCCTTCTGCAAATGCAGCCATACTTTGTCGCCCACTTGGAAGTTGTGTGGCACCCGGTGTTGATCATGGCGCTGCTTGTACTTCGCATTGGCTCTGTCCAATATATCATGAACCTGTTGGCGGATGTGTTGAATGCGCTCGATGAAGCTACTTGCTTTGTCAACTTCAGACTGGACATGAGCTGAATCAGCCTGAGCAGCTGCAAACGGCATGGCTATGTCAATGGGACATAGTGGTTGGAATCCCAAGCCCACCTGAAAGGGGCTATGGCCAATTGAACTGTGGAGAGCCCGGTTATAACTATGTTTTACATAGGGGAGGCTCTCGTCCCATGTGCGGGGATGCTTTGAATTGTACATGCGCAGAATGTGTACAATCATTATGTTGACGACCTCTGTCTGGCCATCTGTTTGGGGATGGAAAGCTGTGGACTTGGTGAGCTTTGTGTCCAACATTGACCAGAGGCTGGACCAAAATGTGCTGAGGAACCTGCTATCTCGATCTGATATGATAGACTGTGGGATCCCAAAGTGTACCCATACTTGTTCAAAGAAGAGTTTAGCAGTAGCTTCTGCTGTGATATTCTTCTTACAGGCCGCCATAATGGCCATCTTCGAGAATCTGTCAACGACCACGAAAACACAGTCATTGCCATTCTTAGTAGAGGGTAGGCCCGACATGTAATCCATGGAGATGGATTCCCAAAGTCGACTAGGGGTAGGCAGTGGAGTATATAGGCCTTGCTTCTTGATGGTCGGTTTGGCAATGGCACAAGCAGTGCAGGATCTGATGTGCTTCTCGACATCCTTTCGAAGGTTCGGCCAATAGAAATACTTCTGTAGTATTGCTACTGTTTTCTCGACCCCGAAATGCCTAGCGACTCGACTGTAGTGTGCTTCCCATATCATCTTGGCATGCTCGCTTGAAGGAACACAAAGGTGTCCCAGGTGACATAAAAGTGCATCTTGGAGGTGAAAATTTGGAACTTGCATGCCCTCCAAGAGTGCCTTGTAAGTGTGGCCGAATTCTGGGTCACTCTCATAGAGAAGCGGCCAATCAGAAGTCTCGTGCCCACAAGAGTTGAGCACGGTGGTGAGCGCCACGATCGGTGGTCGGCTGAGGCAGTCTGCAACATTATTGGTGCTACCCATCTTGTACTTGATGTTCAAATGAAACTGTTGAAGATATGTGGACCACTTCTGATGGCGATCATTCTGCAACTTCCCTTGTGTCTGTATGAACTGCAGGGGCCGGTGGTCTGTGTGGATGATTGTTTCCTTCCCCAAGATGTAATGCTTCCATTGTCGACAGGCTTGCACAATGGAATACATTTCTTTATCATAGGTGGGATACTTGCGAACTGTCTCAGACAATGTCTCACTGTGATATGCCACTGGATGTCCCTGTTGAGTAAGAACTGCCCCAATAGCATAGTCAGAGGCATCCGTCTCGATCTCAAATGGCTGCTGCAAGTCTGGTAAGGTGAGCACTGGGGCAGAACAGAGGCGATTTTTCAATTCTTTGAACGCCTTCTGTTGAGGTTCCGACCAAAAGAATTTTGCTCTCGCTCCTCCTTTGGTAACTTGACTCAAGGGCCAAGTGATATGAGAGAATCCCAACACGAATCTATGGTAGAAATTAGCAAGACCCAGAAAGCTGCGAAGCTCTGTTATAGTAGTCGGGGCTGGCCAATCCCGAATGACTTGGATCTTGGCTGGATCCACATGCACCCCCCTTTCATCAATAATGTATCCCAGATATTGAACCCGGGTCATGCCAAACATGCACTTCTCCAAATTGGCACACAACTTGTGTTGCCGCAGTGTTTGGAGGACTTGTCGGATGTGATGAAGGTGCTCTTCCCAAGTCTTGCTGAAGATCAGAATGTCATCCAAGTACACCACTACGAATGAGTTGGTGAATGGCCGCAAGATGCCGTCCATCATCCTCATGAAGGTTGCGGGAGCATTCGTCAACCCGAAAGGCATGACCAGCCATTCAAAAAGGCCTTCCTTAGCTTTGAAGGCAGTCTTCCACACATCAGAGGGTTCAATTGGTACCTGGTGATACCCAGACTTCAGGTCGATCTTACCGAAATATTTTGCACCTTGGAGTTGGTCCAGAAGGTCATCAATCCGTGGGATTGGGTACCTATTCCGGACAGTGATCTTGTTCAGCGCCCGATAGTCAATACAGAGTCTCCACGTCCCATCCTTCTTCTGTACCAACACGATCGGGCTCCCACAGGGCGATGAACTTGGTCCGATGTGACCTTTCTGCAACAGCTCCTGAATCTGCCTCTTGATTTCATCATTTTCCAGAACAGAGCGTCGATAGATCGGTCCATTGGGTAGCGGCGCACCTGGGGTCAGATCAATCGGGTGCTTGACCTGACAGTGCAGAGGAACCCCTGTGGGCGAGGTGAAGATGTCCCCGTACTCCTCCACAACCTTATCCATTTGTTGTTGTCGTGCAGAGGGGCCCTGTCTGGAGGTCGTGGCCACAGTCTTCTTCTTGCCCTGGGGGCGGATCATCAAGAAAACGAATCTCCTAGTTTTGGAAATGAGCTTACTGCATTGTTTTGCAGTAACCAAAGAGATAGTCGTAGGAGGTGGTACCTCTGGTATCATGTACAACTTATTTCCCAAAGTAATAATAACAACACGAGGTCGAGACTCATACACAGCATGACGCTTCCACAAGTATGGTTGTCCTAATAATACATCAGAAACATCAATAGGAGCAACATCACATAATACCTCATCCGTGAAGGGCTTGATGCTATAGGGAAGGCGACATTGCCGGCTGACGCGGAGATCTCGTCCTTGGTGAAGCCACCCGATGGTGTATGGATGTGGGTGAGCTGTGGTCGGCAAGCCCAACCGCTTCATGGCGTCTGCTGAAATGAGGTTCTTTTGGCTCCCATTGTCGACAATGAACTGTACAAGGGAGCCCTTTACCCACATCTGGGAGTGGAAGAGACGTTCCTCCTCCTCTGGATCTTCCGGTTCCTCCTTCTAGACCTTTGTAGTGGCAACAGTGGCGTTGGGCTCCGCATCAATAATCTGTTTCCCCTTTTCATTCCCCTTTTCAGGTTCTGATTCGGAGTCAGAGCATGCATCTGACTCAGAAGCCCTCATCTCGGCCACTAGCGACTGCTTGGCCCGACACTCACTTGTGTTGTGAGTGGAGCGCTTATGGAACTCACACCACTTTCCCGTGTCCTTCTTTGGCTTTACGGTGTTGTTCTTTTCTTGTGGCTTTGACGGGTTGTCTTTAGCCGCCATGCTCTGTCCTTTGTTCTGCGGTTTGGAAGCACCTTTCCTTGCTTTTGATTCACAGATCCAAAGTCTCGCTTCTTCTGTTTGAATTTCTGCTCAATCTTGGCAGCATACCGGTATGCCGTACCAAGCGAGGAGATGTCGAGGAACCCCATTTCCTCCTGAATGTATCTGTGCAGACAGCTGCGATACTTTAGCACCAAATGTTTCTCTGAATCTTTGATACCCAACTTTGTGCGCAGGGTATGGAACAGATTCGTCAGCTCGTGCACATCTTGATCCCTTTGTTGTCGCAGCGTGGTCCATTGTATATACTTGTCCTCATAGCTCCCCACAGGATAGTACTGTTCCTTGACGGCGTCTCGGAAAGAATTCCAAGTTGGTACGGCCGAGAACAGAGAGGGTTCTGTCTGGTCCTTGTTCTCACAGTAGGTTTCCCACCAGTCCTTAACATGGGGGGTAGCTTTGAGGAGTGCAAAAATAATCTTCTCCCGGTCCGAAAAGTCATGAACAGAGAAATATCCTTCTAATAGATTCAACCATCTATCTACGGCATCTGCGTCTATTTGACCCTCAAATATGGGAATGTCAAAATTTACTTGTACCTTAAAGGGAGTCGCAACTCCAGAGTGGCTACTGGATGCAGATGCGCCGCCGGTGGGCAACCGTTGAAGGATCTGAACAAAGTTATCCATCATCGCATTCCTTTGTTTTTCGAGGGCCTCCTCGAGCAATATTTTGATAGGATCTCCTGCTCCCTCATCTTTCTTTTCATCCCCCATGGGCGTCCGTCGAGGTTTGCGAGGCTGATCTTGCAAAGGTTCCACCAGATCAAGCCCTAGCTCCTTATACCCCGACCTCGTTGGGGACATGCAAAGAAGGATCGAGAAAAAGCAGACCGCTCTGATACCACTGATCCAGATTTATGTAGGAACGCAATAGAATAAACATATAACCATAAATACAGAGATGCAGCGGAATTAACACTTCATTTCATTAATATCAAAGAACTGAAATTTGCTTACAGACAGAATGGAAATAAAACTAGCTAGGGCACCGGTAGCTATCTCTGAGAAGAGATGTGGCGGCTACAGGCCTCTGAACTGAGTTACAATGAGGCTCGAGGGCCTATTTATTATTGAGAAACAATGGAGAACCCTAAACATCCCAAAAACCTAACCCTAGGAGATGAAGCGCCACACTATGGGCCCCGTTTGGGTAAATTGGTGTTTCAACTTCCCAGGGACGTAACTTTGGCATCCTAGTGGTGGCTACAGACCTCTGAACTGCTTTACAATGAGGCGCGAGGGCCTATTTATTATTGAGAAACAATGGAGAACCCTAAACATCCCAAAACCTAACCCTAGGAGATGAAGCGCCAAAACTATGGGCCCCGTTTGGGTAAATTGGTGTTTCAACTTCCCAGGGACGTAACTTTGGCATACTATCTCCGTTTGACGCATATGATACATCATTAGAAAGCTCTATCCGAGGACTACAGCTGTCGGGACGAATTTTATCAGAAAATTCGCTAAAAATAGTAAGTTATGCCGAAACTGAAAAACTGAAAGAGACAATGGTGGGGGGCCAAGTGGAATAGGTGGGTGGCCACCGATATCCACCTGGATCATCTATGTTGTTGTCACATGCATGGTTGTTGCTTTAGGGGGGATCCACCTTTAAACGATGATATCAGTATCTCTGGTATGTATGTTCAGCTCCAGTTTATAGTTTAATTTATAAAATAATGTTATGCACTAATCATGGTCAGACGATAGTACTAGAAACCTCTTTACTTTAATGGATTTGTTGAATTCTTAGTTTTGTTGTGAATGTGAGGGGCAGTGACATCCATGAATCCTTTTCTTAAGAAATTCTTCCCCATAATCTACCGCAAGAAGCATGACATTCCCATGAGAGTGATTACTGCAAGTAAAAAAAAACCAAGGTCTAGCTATGTTCACCTCGTCCCTCTACATTGCAGGCCTTATTGCTTCCTCGTTTGCATCTCTTATGATGCAGAAATATGGGCACAAGGGCAGTATTATCAGTGGAGGGATGAGTTTTATTATAAGTGCATCTATAAAATTTAGTGCCTAGAACTTGTCCATGCTCATTATTGGGCGCATAGTGCTGGGAGTATTAATTGACTTCGCAAATCAGGTAGGGTTGTATGGGTTTTTCATATTTTGAACTAATTTTTTTCATTGAAAAATTAGGGAGTAATTAATTGATTAGTCTTTTGGCTTTAATAGATATTTCTTTGAATTTCAACAATGTGGCATTAAAAAAAAATTAGTTCCACTTAAACTGGTTTGCGGGGAAGTGTTTTTCGTTTGAGTTTGAAATAATTGGGTTTGCAAACATTTTCTTGAATTTGAATGACTTGGGTTTGCATATTTTTTTGATAATTTGGATACGAAGGACAATCTCGATTTACAAAGTTTTTTGGTTTTAATTTGAATGAATAGGTTGAATTTTTTTGTTTGAATGTGTCAAGGTTGTTTCATTGTACCTCTTAGAGATGGCCCCTCGAAAACTCTGGGGAGAACTTAATATGGTGTTCCAACTATCTACAACACTTAGAAACTTCATCGCAAATATGGTTAATTATGACACTCAATGTATAACACTCCAGGGATGGCCTCCCTCTCTGAGTTTGGCTGCAGTTCTTGCAATTTTGATGACACATGGAGGTTAATACATCTCCAATTGTCAACCAATAACATTTTTTTTATGTGCAAGGTTTGAGAAGATCATATTGCAAGGTAATTGGTTTATTTTGGGTATATAAAATTCATGCTAACAGAACTTGAATCGCTAATGCAACAATGACTTGACTCTGACAGTTGTTCGTTTTGAATTCTCTTGGAAAAATAGTGAAAATCATCAAGTAACACTTGAAGAATAGTTAGAAGCTTTATGCTACAAGTTTGATTTTCCATTCTACTATTATGATTCCATTATCTTTTAGACCATCTTGATAGTGTGATAAATATGAAATTCGGAACAATCAACAACAGAAAGAAAATAAGTAGATTTTGTAAAATTATCAAACCATTATTGCGAGATAAGATGCCATTTGCTATAATTAGAATGTCAAGTTAGGTCACTAATAAATTTTATCCTTTTTTCATTTCAATTTGTATTGTTTAACTGATAATATTCATTATAAGTTAATTTCAAAGGTAATAGTTGATGTTCATTGGACTTATTGTAAATGTAGTCCTTTTTTTAGTTAAGATAATAACTTTAAAGGGAACATGGGAAGGCATTACGTGTGGATATTTGTTGTTGTCTTCATTTCGATGTGGCCATCTTCTTTAGCCAAGGTTCACATTTTTCTATTTGTTGTCGCTAGGGTTTTCCACTAGGGCCTTTTGTATGGATTTTTCATTTCCCTATTCTAACCATAGTTGCCTATGTTCTGTTGCTAGTGTTGTTTATTTCCTTCTTGGATGTGGTCATGGTTTTGTTGGCTGGGGTTGCCCTCTTATGTATGTGTTGTCTTGGAAGCCTGTGCCCAGTTTATTGAATTTGATGTTAGCGGCCTATGCCGACGTTGTGTATTTTGTAGCTCACCTCTGCGTTTTGTGCTAGTTTTTGGGCTTTAGTTATTCTTGTTGGAGTTTTCTAGCCCTTGTATAGTTCTTCATCCATTGGGGTTTTTTGGTGGGCGTGCGTGCCATCTTTTTTGTTGTTTTCTTATTTTTGCGGCTTACGGTTTGCGGGCCCTAGGTGTTATGTTCATCTAACGTGTGATGAGGCCTATGAGATCATATCCAAACACATCCTTGCCAATCATAGTATCTTCTGACAATATTTATAGAATGAGGTTAGAGTTGTCTACCTACGCAACATAATAGCTTGGACGACAGTTTTTTGCTGGAATCTGATAAAGAGAAATTCAAAAATCAGGTAGTTGGAGTGTTTGAATTGCATTTTTGATGGTGGAAATGGATTCAACACCATCAAAACCCCTTAAGACACCCAAAATACTGAATTTTAAAGAATGTAACCCAAATTTTCAAATATCTTTGCCGAAATTAATCTTACCAAAATTTCTGGATTATTTTGTAGGTTTTTTAGACTATGGCTAATGAAGCCTGTTAAAGAATCTCGAGACACATCCTTACCAATCAGAGTATCTTCCAGAAATATCTTCCAGAAAATACAAGAACACTAACATTTTCCTATTCCTATAAATATTCATCCGAGTTCATTGACTTTAATGGGATATTGACTTGAATTGAGTGGCTAATGACTCCGATTATAATTTTTAGAAAATCTCAGTGTGCGAATAGAAAATCTCAGATTCTATCGTTCTGACCCCATCCTTCAAATCTTTTGAGTTGTCAATATTACCTTTCTGTTGAGTTGTCAATATTTGCTTTGATTTGATAAATAATTGAGATGCACATTTCTAGGAAAAGGAGTTGTCTTTAGTGAGACTTTTTGGAGTTTCAGGTATCGGAATTTGGTGAAAAATTTTGAGATAAAATCTTGATTTCTGTTATTTAAACTGGTTTTATGACTATAAATATGGATTCAACACCCTAAAAACCCTTAAGGCACTTCGATTGTGCAAGATTACCCATCAAACTTTTGTTTTCAATGAATTCCAACAAGATTTTAGAAAAATTAGATCAAAAAAATCCACTGTAAAAACCTTCAAAAAAAAAATCACACTAAAGACAACTGGTTAGAAAAATGTCATTATTCGCCACACCGCCCACTCCATTCCGCTCAATACGACATTAAAGTCACGTAATTTGACAATACTCGGAATTTCTTAGAAATTTTCATCGCACTTATTCGCGTTCTCAATTCAAGACGAGACACGTAACCGTGTTTAATTTTAAATTCTAGCCATGATGCACCGTTTAACTGACGGTGGCGATTTCATCCCTCGGCGCATTAATGGACCGATGGACTGAAAATAAGCTTTGCCCTCAATTCAAGACGAGACACGTAACACTCTATGTTTTATATTAAATTCCAGTCATTTTCATCCTATTTATTCGCCTTCTCAATTCAAGACGAGACACGTAACACTATATGTTTTATATTTAATTCAAGCCAATGCCAGTCAATGGCGTACTCTATCCATTTTTCATTAAAGTCAAGTCAATGCCAACAACTCACAAGATTTGAAGGACGGGAAGGCGGAATCTGACATTACCGAGATTTTCCCAGTTATCGTTAATGACTTGACTTTAAATGTGTATTGACTTGAAAGTGGGCGACTAAGTCGCATTAGAATTTCTAGAAAATGTGCAAATAACTCTGATAAAAATTTATAGAAAATCTCAGTCTGCCGTCTCAGACATGGTTAGAATTTCAAAACAGACTCACCCGATGGTTTTCACACCTCCCAGCCTTTCTTCCCAGGTTAAAAAAAACCGTTGACGATTTTGTAAATTTTTAAACGGTATTTGAAGGGAAAATCATCCCGTGACGGGCAATCAAATTCCATCCCCAAAGTCCCGTCGGTATCAAGTGATTATCAGACAACTCACAAGATTTGAAGGACAGTCCCGTCACAATCAATCTGACAATACTGAAATTTCTTTGAATGTTCATCGGAGTTTGTCGGCCACTCGATTGAAGTAAATACATCCTTACGCCTCATTAAAGTCAAGTCATTACCCACAACTCACGGTACAGCAGAATCTGATAATATTGTGATTTGTGAGACTCAATTCAAGTCAATAAGGACACTTTCCTAATCACTTCTCCATCTTGATCACCATTTTTCATTAGAATCACCCATTAAAAAAATTTCGCCCAATAGAATGCCCACTCAAGTCAAGTCAATACGCAATTTTCTCTTTATTGGAGAAATTTTCACCGATTTTCTCCATATGCTCAGTCAGGTTAATACAGTATTTCCATGTCAATACGGACATTTCTCTGAACACTATCTGCCCAACTTGATATAACAAGCCACAACCCACCCACCGGTAACGCTAACAAGTGAATTGACACCACACCACTACTTTTCAAAAACCTTTTCAGCAATTTCACCGCGTCTTCCTTTCATCTCTC
Organism: Pinus albicaulis; assembly: GCA_034641835.2. Lineage (NCBI taxonomy): Eukaryota > Viridiplantae > Streptophyta > Pinopsida > Pinales > Pinaceae > Pinus > Pinus albicaulis. The sequence continues at coordinate 15,544 of JAXQQM020080237.1, forward strand.
TACCCCCACCAACTCAATTCTCCAAAGATCGCTGGGCATCTCCAACTTATAGGCTTCTACACGTCACTTCTACTCGCACTGCCATATCTATATATAGGTGTGCTGGTATACTACAACATACAGCTCAGAGGCTTTGTCACATTGTGTAGTGTGAGAAGGGAGAAATGGATTTTCTTGTGTCATTTTTGTTTCTGTGCATGGCTATGGCTCTGTCTCTGCCTGCAGCAACGTCTATCAATGGCTCAACGTGGAACCCATATTCCTATACTCATTCTGATTCTGAACGCATGGTTGAAGAAAGTGAATTATCATCAATGAACGCCCGTGATAAAAGGGACCTGGATGCTCTCTTGTCGTTCAGAAACTCTATCACATCGGATCCATCTGGCTTCCTCTCCAACTGGACGGAAGAAAACTCCGAGAACATATGCTCCTCGTGGTATGGTGTTCGCTGCCGGAAAAACACCAAAAGAGTGGTGTACATTGACCTTTCTTGGCCGGCATGGCAAGGTATTCGAATGTTGAAAGGTAGCCTTTCTCCGTCCCTCGGCAATCTGTCTTTATTGCACAGTTTCAATATTTCTGGTCAGAGTTTATCTGGAACAATTCCACGCCAGTTTGGCCACCTTAAATCATTGCAAATGCTTGACCTGAGCGACAATTATATCAGCGGTTCTATTCCCGTCGAATTGGGCTTGCTGCAGAAGCTGCACACCTTGGATCTTTCTGCAAATAGTTTGAGTGGAAGAATTCCACCCCAGTGTGGCCACCTTAAAGCCTTGCGAGTACTTGACCTCAACTCCAATCACATCTCGGGTTCTATTCCAGTAGAATTGGGCCAGCTACAGAAACTGGAGTACTTGGATCTATCCGACAATGGTATCTCAAGTTCTATTCCAGTGGAATTGGGCCTGCTGCACAATCTAGAGCACCTGGGTCTAGATGGAAACAAATTATCCGGCAGTATACCAGGTCAGTTGGGTAAGCTACAGAAACT
>JAXQQM020078517.1:0-16488 GCA_034641835.2 Pinus albicaulis
TTAATCACTGTTTGATCAAGGAAAATTGCCTCAAATGCTGTATGAAATGGTTCTTTAATATCAACTCTCTACTCCTTCCAAAACACTGTCTGTCTCCCTTTATATGCCAATCAACCAAAGTTATCAAAATAACAAGCACATAGTGAAAATGTTACTGTGGCTGGGTATGTTTTACAAAGATCCTTTATTTTTTGATAAAAACAAGACAACCTTGTATTTAGATAGAGGCAAAACACTGCTTCCAATAAAAAACACTTCTCTTTGTATTTCACTGTCTCATATGCACAGGTAGACAAGACACTTTTTAATTGAAATAATAGCTTCACTCACTGAATTCTATTTCATGGAACAAAGGAAGAAACACTAGTTTTTTTCTTTTTACCACACAGAGAGGACTTTTTAAATGAAGAGCACTCATACAATGATCATTGTTGTTGAAATTAGGCTCACTGTTTCACTTTTCAAACACTGTGTTTCCCTTCCAAGCACTGCTTCACTTTCTAACACCGTTTTGAGGGCAGTTTATTATGTCTTTTGACATCAATAAAAACAAGCCACCTTTATTATGTCAATCTTGGGCAATCAAAACCACAACAATCGCGAGTTTTAAACAGAAAGATCAACCCTCCTTACCACTGTTTTCTTCACTACATATAGCTGACAGAGTTTATGGTTTATCATTGTTTTGAGGGTAGCTTTAGGTTCTTTGAAACAAAAATGACTACTTCACTTTCAACCAACTGTAACAATATTCTTCAAACTTTTTTACCCCAACACACCTTGATTTACAACAAGAGTTTCATTTTTTTCACCATCATTTAGTCTTTGAAAAACACATCATTGATCACCCTTTTAGAAATTTGAATATACTAAGGAGGCACATAAAATACCTCGAAGATCGGATGCAGCTATTGTTTGAGGAGTTTGAGCAGCCTTCAAGACTTGTTGGAGGTGTTTGGACTATTAAAATATGAGCGACACATTGAAAAGGGAAGGTGCCGCGCAATAGAAACAGTGTCGGGTTGGCCTTCGGGCAATTATGATGGCACCTACAGGCACGCCGCGCGCTGCTATAGGCGTGACGCACAACAATACAACTCCTTTGCAAAATTTCACCTGAACGCACCGCGCGTTTTTCCAGGCATGCCACGTGGTCTAAAAAACCTGAAAACTCTGTGAACTTGCTCGAAAACACTTCTTCGGTCCAGTGAGAAGCTAAGGGGAGTCTTTGTTTGCGCTTTGAGAATTTCAAATGAGCTTGCAATGGTCCCTTTAACTTCTTTTGAAAGCGAAAAAGTCAATTACCCTTTCTATGTTTGCTTGGTGAGGGTTTTTTTGAAAACTTTTGAAAAGGCTTTTGGGTTAAAATAGAACATGAAGCTCATGTCTTTTTAAAACACAACCAATACTCTTTTTTCTCAAAATAGATGACATAGTGGCAAGAACTACCTTTTTATAGCCATAACCCTTTTTTGAAGTAAAGAAGCCCTTTTAAGAATTTAAAAACTTTCCACTGTTTCTTACTAAGGAATAAAACATTATTTCCTCTTTGATATCTGGACTGTAGAAATAAATTCTGCTCCTGATGCTTTGAAGGTGGTTATGCCCATTGTGAAACTGATTGCGCTGGCAGGTGTTGTTTTGAGCCTTTTTGACTGTGGGTGAAAGGACCTCACCTAGGCTTTTACTATCATATGTTTATCAAAAGGGAATTTCTTGTAAAAACCTCTCCTTTACTCAAAATGCAACAACAAGGTACCTTTGATCTATTTCCATAAGGGATAGGCCTTTATTTGTAACAGTGGTATACTTTATTGGCTTTGACCGTTGTTACATAACTTGAAACACATGCCATAATCCTTCTTGCACATTTATGAACCTATGTGTCTAGTTGCAATGCATCTTTGGGAAAACTAAGCTCAAGTTACCTTTTGTCCACTATGATGAGTTATTGAAAGAAAACTCCTCATGAATCAGGAAGAACAGAACTTTCTTGAAAAGTAATCAACACTCTTTGGCCTGTGTCATGACTCATATCTCAACCTTAGCAAGGTTGTTTAATTTTTGCTCCAGTCTTCTTTTGAAAGAAACTCTGATAAGAGATAAGATCAACCTCTTGGATTATAGTAGTACCCCTTCTTCCTCTTTTTTTTAACATCATTTCTCTATTCAGAAGGCTTCAACTGTCTCCTGTTGTTTTTAAAACTTGTCTCTCAGATAGAGAAAATCCTAAAATCAATCACTGCCCTGGCCCTCTGCCTATAGCTGAAGGATGCCTACTTTGATAAATGCCTGATTTCCTTTATACATGATGGCAGAAGTTAGTTTGAAACCAAAGACTGTTTGACTACGTTGACCATCTGCTTAATAATATTTCTTCATTGATGATCATCCTATTAGCTTCACATTGTAATTCAATAGTAGTGAAACTTATGCAACAATTTTTTTTTGTAAAAGCATTACTGTTTTGCCTCTGCCTTTAACATCATTTTTATTTCAGAAACCCTCAGTTGCTGTCTCACTGTACTCAAAAATTGCTTACAGTTAGTGCAATTCTTAAAATCAAACTTTGTCCTTGGCCCTCTGCTTATAGATGAAGGAGGCGCTCTCAGTCTTCAACCATCTACTTATAAAATGAACGAGGTTTTCTGAGTCTTCAACCGTCTGCTTATAAAATGAAGGAGGTTTTCTCAGTCATTCCATTTCATCAGCTTTTAACAGTGTTATTTTTCCTTTCACTGCCTTTTCATGCTTTGACTGTGATCGTAGGAGCTTAATGAAACAACTCTCTGCCCTGTAGCTGCATCCCAGGCTCAAAATCACATGAGAAGCAGCTGTCTTCTCATGTTGAGCCAAATATTGTCTTTTGGGATGCTGGTACACTTCTACTCTTTGAAATATCCATTGAAACACTGTAAAACCACCTAATATCAGTTTGACCTAGGGCATGTGCATTGCTGAGACTTTAGGGCTTGTTAGTGGCGCGACTTAAGGGTGTTACCAACTTTATTTGTAGAATGGGAAGGTCTGTTATGAATGGTCTATAGCAGATAGAGGTTCTTTGGCTTTAGGATAGTTTTCCAAGGGATAAATGCCTAGAGCGCCACTAGCTAACTTAGGGGAGACTTCTTTGGACAGATTTGGATTGTTTTCTTTGGAGCTGATGGACAAGCTAGTATGGCTGAAGGCTAGATAGGGCTTGATAATGAGGTTTCATCTCGTCATGGGCGGATTGAAAAGGTAAGAGGGCAAAAAATGTTTATGCTGTTTTCCAGCTGGAAAATTTGACAATTTTTTAGATCAGCTGCTAGAAAACTTGGCTGTTACAACTAGCCATCACCAACAAGTGAAACATACTGATGACTAACAGTGGCTCCATTTGGGGAGGGCAGCTCCTTTTCAAGAGGTGTCCAAAATTTCCGATATTTGGCTTATGAAGACCAATGCCTTATCCATTGGCACAAATTTCATTCTTCCTTGATGCTATTTCTGAAAATTGACAGCATGATTAGCATCAATGATATTTCTACCTACCCCACTATCTTTCCTAACATTTTTTCTTCCTTTGGGTGCGTTTTGGACTAGCAACCCTTTGAAAATATATATTTTTTGAAAAATGAACCTATCTAGTTCTACACTTATATCTACTGGGAGTTCAGGTTAAACTGATGAACTCCTTTGTTTCTCTACCTATGCTAGATCAAACTGTCAAGGTTAAGCTGTTTGATAGGATTTTGTTCTCTAATCTAAAACATGAAATTGAAAAATGACCAAATCAGGATTAGACGGTCTGATTTGTCATGTACTTGTGGCGCAAAAAAAAAGCTGCACACAAATATTATTTTGCAAAAAATTAAATCTTAGAAAAATGGGGTTAGGATGCACAATTTTTTTTTCATCCCCGCTTCCCTCTTTGGTTCTGTTTTGAGCATGTGGAACCAATATCTTTTCCTAATCTACTCTCTTTGATAAGTCAATCTTACACAATGTTGACTGTCTTTTCCACTCACTAACTTATCAGCAAATAATTTTAAAACATGTTCAGCTATGATTAGGCTAGATAACTGAACAAGACATTTGAGCACTAGTAGCAGCATTTAGGCTTGCACGCTTTCTGAATGACTATTTTTTGAACATGGGGCCTTCTTTCTATTTTTCAAATGACCCTCTTTTCTATTTTTCTATTGTTTTTCACTTTTCTTCTTTTTATATATTTTTCAAATAATGGTATATACAATGATTGAAAATGTTTTTAAAATTGGAGCTCTTGACAAAAATAATGCTTTAATGTCCTGCCATTTGCAGGACCTCCAAAAGTTTCAGTCCCATCAAGTTCTTGCAGGAAAGAGGCATTGTTTCCGCTAACTGAGCTGATGATGAAAGGCCCCTTCCATAAGTTTTCAAACTTACCATGTTTACCTTTGTCTTCTCTTCTAGAATCCCATTTTAGCACTTTGTCCCCAATCTAACAATCATTTTCCTTGGTCCTTCTGTCAAAAATCTGTTTTATTTTTTCTTTCGCTAACTGAGCCTTTTGGTAAACTTCTTCTCTAGTTTGCTGTAAATGGATAGTCTGATTTACCCTTCTTTGCATGTCATTTTCTTCTATTTGAACTTCCTGCAATAGCTTCATTACTGGAACTCCTAGAGATGTTGGGAAAATGGCATCTATGCCATAAAATAGTTGGTAAGGAGACATACCTATGGATTTTTTTGTGGTTAGTCTATCAGCCCATAGTGCGTGTACTAGTTTTCCATGCCATGCCTTTTGATTTTGTTCAAGAAGTATCTTGATGATGTTGACTAGGCTTTTGTTAAAGGACTCGGCTAAACCATTACCTTGAGGGTAATAAGCTGTGGAATGTCCTAATGAAATGTGATATTTGTAACAGAAGTCAACCATTATTTTGGAGGAGAAGGCAGTGACATTATCTGTAATGATATTTCTAGGACAGCCAAATCTAGATAGGATATTGGTTTCTAGGAACTTGATGATGACTGAATTGGTGGCATTCCTGGAAGGTATGGATTCTATCCATTTGGTAAAGTAATCAGTGGCTGTAAGGATCCATTTATGTTGAGCAGATGAGGAAGGGTGAATTTCCCCAATAAAATCTAGACCCCATTTTTGGAAGGGTCCTTCGACTATGATGGGGTGTAAGGGCAAAGGTAAAAGCTTTTTCTTGCCATCAAAAATTTTACATTTATGGCATGTCATAACTAGCTTGTGAGTGTCAGGAAATAAGGTAGGCCAATAATAATCATCTCTAAGGATTTTGTTCGCTATGGTTTTCCAATAGAGATGACCTCCACATTCTCCTTCATGCATTTCGTGCATAATTTTCTCTGCATCGGACTCAAGTAAATATTTGAGCAGCATACCAGCGAGATTTTTCCAATACAGAAGACCATCTATAATGCAAAACTTTAAAGACTTTTGTTTAAGAAATCTTGCTTTTGTCGTTGATAAAGTTGGAGGAGCGTTTAGATAAAATAATACATAAAGAATATTTGCATACCAAGGTGAATTTAAAAACACTTGTTCAACATGAGGGGCTGTGCATTCTTCCTGTTCTTCTAAGGCATCAACAAAATTTATATCTAAAGCTTGGAGGTTGGTTTCAGCCATTAGTCTTGCAAGTCCTTGTCCTTTAACCAGTTTGGTAGGTCAGATTTCTAAGTCATATTCTAAGATGATAGTGATCCATTTTCCCCTTTTACCATCGGGATCTTGGTTTAATATGTCTTTGACGACGGTATTAGGGACAAAAGCGATGACATGAGAATGCAAGATGTAAACACAGAAATCTTTCAGTTCTTTTACCAACGTGAATGCTTGTTTTTCCATGATGTTATATTTCAAGGGAGCATCTCTTAAGGATTTGCTGAAAAAGGCAATGGGTTGCTCTTGCCATGCTGCGTTTTTTTGCAACAACACAACAGCTATTGTGTGTTTAGAGGCAAATGAAAAAATGTAAAAATCTTTGGTGAAATTAGGACTTATCAATACTGGTGTTTCAGTTAGGGCCTTTTTAACTAGTTCAAAATATTTTTTGGCTTCTGTAGTCCATTTAACCCCGACCTCTTTTTTCAACATATTTGTGATATCTCTCAGGAGTTCGGCAAGGTTTGGGATGAATCTTCTCAAGAAATTTATCTTCTCGATAAAGGATTGCAACTCCTTTATGTTTATGGGGTGACTTATTTGTAATATGCCTTCGATTCTCTGGGGGTCTATTTTTATTCCCTCTTCTGAAATAATGTGACCTAGGAGTTTTCCTTCTTCTAGACCGAAGAGTGTTTTCTTGGGGTTTAGGGATAAACCATATTTTCTACATTTGTTAAAAACCTTTCTTAAGTGTACCAGGTGTTCTTCATATGATTTGGAATATACCGTAATATTTTCAAGATATATGACTATGAAATAACCTATGTCTTCTGAGAAGGCTATGTCCATGGCTCTTTGAAATGTGGCACCAACATTCATCGATCCAAAGGGCATTTTAACGTACATGAAAGTGCCCCAAGGTGTGGTGAAAGATGTTTTGTGTTGATCAATGGGGTAAACCAGCACTTGGTTATAACCAGAAAAGCCATCAAGTAATGATAGCCTTTTAGCACCTACTACCTTTTGAAGTATGTGGTCCATTTTGGGCAATGGATAATTGTCCTTTAAACAGGCTTTATTTAGGTTTCGGAAATCAATGCAAAGTCTGATCTCACCAGTTTTTTCCTAACTGATACTAGATTTGAAACCCACTCAGAGTACCTGAGGGACACTATTATCCCAGCATCATACATATTTTTGATTTCCTTTTCAACCAACGGTAGTAACACTAGGTTTATTATTCTTAACTTCTGTTTGAAAGGCTTCTGGTTTTCTCTGAGGGGAATCTTATGTTGAATGATGCTGGTGTTGTATGATTTCAAATCTTGGTATCCCCATGCGAACACATATTTAAATTATTTAAACAACTTGATGTATCTCTATTTTATGTGAGGAGGGAGGGTTTTGGATAGTTTGATATTTTTTGGTTTTTCTAGGCTTCCTATGTTATATTCTTCTATGTCGACCTTGGTAGATTCCATTTTTGGCTTTTTGGCCACATCGTTAAAATCAAACAATTATTCTAAAGGCGCAAGCCCTCTGGGTATGGTGTCATTTTCACAGTGCAGGACTTCAAGTTCCCTTTGGTCCATGTCCTCTCCTATATCAGTTTCATATGAATGATTGACCAAGTTTACATCTATCCAGGAAGGTAAATTTGGCTCTTGATCTTGATTTTTGCCAGGTTTATTTTCTTCATTTTCTAAGTCTGTTTTGGTTATTTCAAATTCATTCTTAGATTGTAAGAAATCATCAATTTGATTGTCATCCTTGAATATTTTCCAATGGTCAATATTATCCGGTACTGTAGGGTGATGTTTGACCTGAATACTATATTGCTCACTTAAACATGGTATTTGGCCATTGCTTGCAGCAAAGGTGAGCTCATTTGCTAGGCTATTTTGAATCCTAGGAATATAAGTGAGTTCATACTTCTCGAAGGTTTTGAGGATGTCTAAAGCTGCATTCCTGTATTCTCTTAGTCTTGGGTTTTTTTTTTTAATATTCACCTTTGATTTTCCTGATTACAAGTTTTGAATCTCCTTGGGCTGATACTTTCTTGGTGCCTAAGTCCTTAAGTATGTGCAGACCAATGAGAAGGGCCTCATATTCTGCAATGTTGTCAATAAATTGGAATTCTAATCTGAAAGAATGACCTTCATTAGTATTGTGTATCCAGATGCCGGCCCCTGAACCAGTTTTTCCACAAGAACCGTCAAATCTTATACTCCAAAGAACTTCCTTTTCATACATGATACTAAGCTGTTTCTCTGGTTCCTTGGAGCTTTGGTCATTAGTCTCTACGTCCAATAATGGGAAATGTGTTTTTGATGGTTTTAAAAACTCTTCATTTTCTATTATCTGCTTGTTTATATCACTTTCATTGTATAAGATAAAAGAATCTAAATTGGAATGAATGTAATAAATGGGAGTGTTGTTTGGCTTATCCCGGTTGCTAACCATGTATTTCATGTGAGTTTCTCGATATAATCTCCTAGTCTGGTTGAAAACTGGGATGGTAGTGAATGACATATCCATTTGAAGGTTACCTTGTATTTTGGCAGCCCACGCCCTTGATAGTAGCATTCCATACTTAGGAGGGATATCGACCACTACTACGTCCATGACTAGGTTTTTTTCTGGTAGTTGCATTAAAGAAAAACCCAGGTTCTTTATTAGACCTAAACATTTGGCCTGAATTTAATCAAAGGAGTACAGGTTTTCGTAAGGTTGAGTTACCTCTAGTCCCAGGTTTTCCATGATTGCTTTAGGCATGAGGTTATGGGAAGCGCCAGAATCTAACATGGCATTATGTAATATCTTGTCCCGTATGTTCAAACTCACATAGAAAGGAGAAACAGTTCCTTCTTGGTATTCACCTTCTATTTTGGGGCCGAATAAGAGCTCGGGTTTGTCATCAGTTAGATTTAAAATATCTGCCTCATTTCCTATATAGAGAACTTTGAAGATTTGAGATCTATACCTATCTATAGTTATTAGCTCAGTAAGGGGTATGGTTATTTTTATTTTGGAAATTTCCCCTTTGAAACTAAAAGGGGTTTGTAGTTTGGATAGATTTTTTTCAGCTTTTTCGGACATGACTTTCTCTATTTTCTTAATTTGCTGACTCTGGTTCGGGACTTTGTTTGACACAGCCACCTCGGGAGTCTTTGTGGAGGTACTAGGAGTATCTGAGCCAAGACTTGTTTGAATAGCTTTATCTTTGTTTTGGTCAACTTTCTTGACCAAGATTTTGTAGCTATCCATGGCTTTTTTAAGGATGGTAGCAGGGGTTTTAGTAGTGTCAGGGCTACCCTTCTTGGAGTTGTCTTGGTTTTTTTGATTCTAAGGTTATACTGCCTGTGAGTTTCTATAATGGCATTCTGAAAATCTATGGCAGAATCTTCGGGATCTTCATAGTTAGTTTCATCCTGATTCGGAGAGAAGAACTCTTGCTCTTCTGTTGTGAGGTAATCATCACTCTCGTTATCAGATCCTATGAGGTTCAAATGATTTTCATCAATGGGTTCAGTATCCTTATCATCCTCATCAACATAATTCTCACCGAAGGATGGCCTGATTTTTTGGTCTTTTCCCCTTGGTTATTTTTGAGACTGGTCTCTTCTAAAGTTCTGGTTCCGGTTTTGAGGGTTTGGCTGGTTGTCCTTAAGAGATGCTTTTTCACTCATTTTTTCCCACCTCTTTGTCATGGATTTGACCAGACCATCTATTCTAGGATCTGAGGAAAATACCGAAGGGGAAAATTCGTCATGGTGGTTGACTCCTTTTTCTGCTCTTACCCTATCTCTCTTCTCAGCTAAGTTGACTTCTGCATTTATAGCCACCTTTTGCATTTCTTCTAAGGTAGGGGGGTCTTTGTCTCTTAGCTGATAAGTCATGTCTGGGTCAAAACCCTTGGGGAAATTTTCCAAGGCTGAAAAAAGTGGGGGTTTGAAGTGAGGTGGGAGGGCATTATACACACTGTTGAACCTAGTGCAATATCCTTGGACACTTTCCCCATTTTCCCGTTTTAGATTGTTATACTCTGATAGGATTTGAATGGGGTTCTTTCAGATTTCCCACTTGTTTATGAAGGTTTGGTAGAGTTCTGGGAGATTGTGGATGCTGTTTGGAGTTAAGCTCTTAAACCATTTTTTGGGTTCTCCACCCAGGCTTTGGGCGAACATCCTCATTCTGATGGTTTCGTCTTCTATTTCCATGTATTCAAAGGCATTGCTAATCCTATCTACATGTTGTTGAGCTGTGGTAGTCTCAACTCTGGTAAAGTGTGGGATTTTGGATTGATAGTCATTTTTTAAGGGAGCCAAAGCCTATGGCAACACCAAGGGTGCATACCAAGCTGCCATGATGGGAGCTAATGGATGATGTACAAAATGAGGGCTTGCGGGATGAGCCGAGGTGGTTTGAACAGTAGTGGCTTGGATGGGTGTGGCAGATGTACTTGGACTAGTGATCTGATTTTGAGTAGATCTGGGATGGTAGGAGCCAAAGTGATGGAGAAGCTGAAGGTCGGGAGGTGTGGTAGGTGAGGCTTCTCTACTAGGACTCTGTGGCAGATCTAGGGGCTCAAGATCGTCAAAGTCTACCTTATTTTGTGACTTCTTCTAAAAATGGTTTTTGCTGATTTTAGGTCAAAAGGGGAGTCCTAAAAGACTGTGAGATGTTCAGGTACTGATCTTGCTTCATGGATGGACCTATCGGTAGCTAAATTTCCAGTTTCGGAAGCTTGCCACAAAATCTTGCCCGGCTCATCTACTATGATAGGGGGATTTGGGTCTGGATGAGATCTGGTGTTGATTCTTCGTGAAGCTAGATTTTGAATCGAGAGTTTAGAGAGGATGGTATTTGTGAATGTTTTGGATGAATGGTCTCTCTAGGTTTTTACTAATGTGAAGGATGGTCAAAACAAAAAGGATGGACTAGTGGAGTCGCCAGGTGGATTTCTATGAGAACTATGGTCCACCACCAACACTATCAAAGATGCTTATGGGAAACAGTTTATAGCAAACTTTGAGATGGAAAATTGCAAAGAAGAGTGATTCACTTGGTTTTAACAGTTTGCTAGGCTATATAGACAAGCTAATGGTTCTCTTGGCAAGAAGACTTTTGCTTATCTCCTATGTTTTAGGTGAGGTTTTCTGAATCGCTAAGTTATACTTAGTTTGTCACTAATTACAGAGCTTCTACCCTAAGTTTTAATTTTTTGGAAGGATGAGTTAGCAGAAAGGTATGGTGTATGAATTTTTTGGTCTTTTATGGAGGTTTTTAGGCCTACTAGAGGCTAGTGGAGTCGCCAGGTAGAACTTGGTTGTTTTTGTAAATGAATAGCTATGGTCCACCACCAGTACTGACAAAAACCAATCTAAGGGATTTTTTGGGGTTTTTCTGAGTTTTTTATGTAGTCATAAGGTTTATAAGAGTGACCTATAGCTGAGTCATCATTTTTCTAGGATGGTGACACAACCAAATTATACTCTTCTAAGTTTGACTGAGATTTTGAGAGTTCCTAAGGGATACCTAGGATGTTTTGACTCAAAGTCCCACCGTGATCGCCATTATGTTAGTGTGGCGATGAGGTGGCTCAATCGGATAGTAGCCTAGATTTTAGTAAAGTATTTAATGTCTACTGGAGGCTAGTGGAGTCGCCAGGTGGATTTTTAGTTGTTTTGAGGTATATGTGTATGGTCCACCACCAGTACTGACAAAAACCAATCTAAGGGGGTTTTTGGGGTTTTTCTGAGTTTTTTATGTAGTCCTAAGGTTTGTAAGAGTGTCCTACAGCTGAGTCATCATTTTTCTAGGATGGTGAGACAACCAGATTCTACCCTTCTAATTTTGACTGAGATTTTGAGAGTTCCTAAGGGATACCTAGGATGTTTTGAGTCAAAGTCCCACCATGATCGCCATTATGTTAGTGAGCGGTGGGATAAGTCAGCCAGATAGTATGCTCAAAGGTCTCTAAAGATTTAGGGAAACTAAGTTTTTTTATCACTCAGAGTCCCACCGTGATCGCCATTTTTTAGTGAGTGGTGGGATAAGTCAGCCAGATAGTATTCTCAAAGGTCTCTAAAGATTTAGGGAAACTAAGTTTTTTTATCACTCAGAGTCCCACCGTGATTGCCATTATGTTAGGGTCCTGTGATTTGGCTGATTGGCAAGCCAAATGATAGTGTAACATCAAACCAATCTTTGGAGCCCAAGGAACTAGCCTTCCTGGACTCAGAGAGGGCTCTCTCTATTTGTGTAAGGGATATCTATGTGTTTGCTTGTTGTATTCTGATTTTAGGCTAGTTATGAAGTAGATTTTTTGGTTTTGGTTTTTTGGTTGTGAAGGATGAAACTGATCAAAGATATAAGATAGGTAAAAAGATGTCAGATCAACTGGGCTATGGGGTTGAAGAGGTCAAGAAAGCTATCAGATGGTGATACAAGGTTGTTGAAGGGCCGATTTGATTCGAGGTAAAATGGATCTTTGGGAAAAATGGAGTAAGATGGACATCAAGTTTGTGAATAACAAAGGATTCCAAGCATAACTAGTTTAATAGCTGACATAAACATGGTAGGGAAAACCATTAATCATGAGAAATGTAACTATAAGATAATCAATACATAGAAATAAACATTCAAGCCATGCATAGAGATATATAACTCTCTAACTTTAGGAAATGGCTATCAAACTTTGGGGAAATACACTTAATATAGAAAAACAACTCAAATCACTATGCCAGAACACCTAAACATAGTACTTCAAGCTATTGAGCGCTTTGAAAACAAGATTGCATAGTCTTAGGCAAAGGGCAAGATCAAAACAAGACCTCCTTGGTTCAACAAATGACAATCTAATCAGTCAAAGAGAAGTTTCATAGATGGAGCTATGGCTAGCCATGAGTAAGCAGGGCATACCGTCAATCATACTTAGTATGCATAAAACCATGAATGAAACAAGAAAACAATATTCTAAAGTTATTAAAGAGCAATCAAGAATTCTTTAATGTGACTAAGAATGAAGAAAACATAGAAGCTATGAAGAAACAGGAAATTTGAGGTGCCTCCAAGGGCATGTCTCAAATTTTTTCTCTACTGTCCTATAGCAATCAAGAACATGGATTTATGAATGAAAAATAGGAAACAAAACAGAGAGAGAGACACTATACCATTCTACCAAGTCATGGAATCCAACAACAATCCTCTTTCATCATCCAAGAACATCCAAGAGACGATCCAAAAGCATGAGACAAGTATTTCTTCCAAAGCTTATATGACCATATTTTGCTTCTATTCATCAAGTTCAGCCTTCTTTATAATGAAAGCCTTTGGAATATATAGGCCAAAGTGAGGAAAGCCTCTTAGTTCAACTTGCAATCTCATTGGCCTATCCAAAATATCTTATTTTGTCTTTGAGGCTTTGCAAAGCCCAAGGCACAAAATATCTCATAAAATATATAAAAAATGCTAAAAGAGGGAAATAAATTGACTTTTCATAACTTCCCATGTGCAAAAATAGCTAGACGCACATGAGGAAAAAGCAGTTTTGAAAGGTTCAATTTTTACAAAAATACTCAAAAAATACATCAGCGAAAGGTCCCCTGACTTGCCGGCAACTTTTGGAAGCCTTCCCGATGTCGAAATGAGGCTCATGATAGCTCGTTGCAAAGCTCTAAGTGTATAATTTCTGAAAATGTTAAATTTTCTCCAAAATTACCATTGGAAGTCCTCCAAATATAGGCCTGTGTGTAAAAATCCAAAAAATAAGCCTTGCTGATAAACCAGGCAGAGTGTAGAAAAAGCGAGCATTTTTCGCCATTTTGGGGGAGCAAAAGATCTTCAATTTTCCTAAAAATCGCTGAGTATGTGCCCCTGAAATTATGGCATCCAATGATACCATTCTCATCCTTTTATGATGCCCAAAACTAAAATGGCGATGCCCATGAGTTTTGGCCAAAAACCCAAAAATGACAAAAAACCAAAATATGTCGAATTTCGCCCAAACTTGGCGAGCATGACCCTCAAGGGTTTTCAGAAACATGTTGTGAAGTAGAGGCCAAGATTTGGAGTCTTGAGGTTTCTTTCCTCAATTTTTGTGCCGGGCGCTTCCCTTTGGCCTCCTTGAGTTTTTCTTGAGCAGCCTTCAACTTCCGCCGAGCAAACTGATTTAGCTTTTTATAATGCCCCGTCATCCTCCGTTGAAGGTCCAAGTCCCTGTTTGCCTTCTCCAATTTCCTCTCCAAGTGATCATTAACTCTCTCAAGCCATGCCTCCCGATTGTTCTCTATCTCTTGTTCAAACAATGCAGTGAGAGGGGTAGATTGGAGAAGGGCATTTTCGTCTTCTTTTTGCTTCTCAAGGTCCTTTTTTAGCCCCATGGTTCTTGGCCTCTTTCGCCTGGGATGATATTTGCCTTCACTTTCATCGAACTCACCCATGAGTTCTTCCAACCTCACTTGTGCTTTGGAGGCCTCCTTCTTGTATTTGATTGCTCGTGTCTCATAAACAACCATATGGACACTCATCTGCTTGTTTTGAACATGCAAAAATTGATTGAAGTTCCTAGCTCTATGAAGATCAGCCTTCAAGGCATCAATTTGGCTTTCTCTATGGATCAAGAGATTTTCTAGGATCCGGGCTTCATTATCACTATCATCACTTTGGATTTGGATGATGTCGAATTCCCTTTCATGTTCATGACTGATTTCTTCCTTGCCCTTCCCTTTGCTTTCGGTGGCTCTTCTGGTACTCTTCCTCCTAGGAAATTCGACCATGGGCTTCTTTGGCAATTTTCCCTTGCTTCAGAGGGCCCTAGTCTCATTTGGAGTTATGACTCTAGGAACCCTTTTCTTTGTTGTTCGGGGCTTGGCCACTTTCGGAGAAGAGAGCATGGCCCCTTGCCTGGGAGAGGCAGCTAGCACATGCTCCATGGGCCCTTTACCCTTGTCACTTTGCCCCTAATTTTTGCCAATGTCTTGGATCTCTTCATGGATGCCTAGGATGTCTTTTTGCATCTCCCTTTGAGGGTTGTCCTCCTCACTGTGCTGCAACTTTTTATCCTGCTTCCCCTCTTATTTTTGAGTTTTTTGTTCCTCTTGAGGAGGTTGTTGTTCTTCACCTTGAAGTTGCCCCTACTCATACTGTTGTAGCTGTTGTGTGTCATCTTTTGGCTGCCCCTGTTCATCACTTTCATACCCTTGTTCAGCATATTCATGTTGCTGTTGTTTAGCACTTTCATGCTCTTACTGTTCTGCCTCACTCTGATGTTGTTGTTCAACACTTTCTTCTTCATCCCCTTGTTGTTTCTCATCATCACTTTCCTCTTCCTACTCATGTCCTTCTTTCTCCTCATGGTCACTCTCTTCTCCTTCTTCAGGCTCCTTTGTTTGTTCTGTGGTAAACTTGAGCTTTTTGGGAATAGGTCTGCTAGAATAAGGCGAAGGATGATGAGTAGGAGGTGTAGGGGATGTATGAACTGGAGGGACAGTGGATAAATCCAGATGAGTGATGAAAGTATCCCAAGAGACCTCCCTCTTTTCAAGATGATGAAGGATGATGACTTTGATGAGAGAGTGATGGAAGAGGCAGGCTATTTTCTGTGAAGGAGGTTTCTTCTGAATAGTGGAGGCCATTTTCTCAACGCTCCTGTGTAAGAAGAAAGGAAGATTTAGCAACTTGGCCCTTGTGAAATGCATGAGCAGTCGAATGTGATAGGCATAGACTCGAGAGAATCTTCCCTCACAAGTGAAGTATTTCATGATGATCTTCATGAGAGGGGTGTAGCTGGCCAAAATATATGAGAAAGGGAAAATAGAAGGACATGAGTCTCTATGCTCAGGGTTTAGAAAGGGCTTGTAATATTATGAGTCCAAATGTCTTTGTTTAAACCACTTCTCCCTAATATAGGGGATTTTAGTGGCCTTGGAGATGGACCTTGGAGAAAATTTGAAATCAAGGACTGCCAGCTGGAAATGCTTGTCTTGAAACCTCAAAGCGCAAAGGTGTGTTAAAGGAGAAAATCTCTTCACCTCTTGCACTCTTTGAAAAAAATATAAACACCCAACCTCATGGAAATTGAACAAGACTGATGGGTGGGCATGCACTTCTTTAGTGGAAGTAGGCTCAAATCTCCTATGCAAGCCACTCCCACTGTCCTGCCTGGGAGGCATCTTGTTCTAGATGCTCTCTGCAACACTAAGCTGCCTCAAAATGGTTTTTAAAATGCTTTCTCAAAAAAAAATATGTCTTCTTTGTTATTCACTATTTGACCAAGGAAGATCTCTTGAAATTCTATGTGAAATGATTCTTTGATATCAGGTCTCTTCTCCTTCCAAATTACTGCTTTTCCCCTTTTGTATGCCAATCAACAAATAGTTTAAATAACAAGCACACAGTCAAATAAAAAGTATACATAGTCAAGTGATTTCTATGTTTGGGTAAGGTCACAAAGCTCTTGGTGTTTTGGTGTAAGCAAGGCAGCCTAGTATTTAGACAGAGGCAAATTACTCCTCCCAATCAAAAACACCCTCCTTGTGTTCACTATTTCTCACACACAGTTAGACAGAAACACCTTCAAACTGATTTAGTAGCTTCATTCACCATAATCTGTTTCATGGATAAAGAGGTAGCACTGATTTTGTTTTTCACCACACAGAGAGGACTTTTGAAAGTGACAAAGTCATTCCTGCATGATTACTGCTGTTAAATTAGGCTTACTATTTCAACTCATGAATACTTTGTTTTCCTCCAAAAAAAAACTGCTTCACCTCTTAACACTGTCCTGAGGGCATTTTTTAGGCCTTTTGACACCAATAAAACACATCATTATCACTATGTCGACCTCAGGCAATCATAACCAAAGCAATCTCGAGTTT